>JAFMPE010126719.1:0-10601 GCA_024759925.1 Ficus religiosa | reverse complement strand
ATAGTAATTTTTCAGAAAAGACAAAAAACTTTTTCAGAAAAAGACAAAAATCATGATGAAAAAAGTACAATTTAGTTCAAACAGAACTAACAATCAAACGGGCCCTACATTTCAAACAACCATAAAGATAATCAAAATCAAATAAAACACTAACAATTTCTTATTAAAATAATAGTCTTTTGTACAAGTATGGTATATTTTTCATATGGTAGGGCAGAATTGGCTTCTTCTTTCCATCAAACCATCCCTACCCACCAAAATGAAGTGACAGGAACCCATCAAAGAAACATCCATAGATACCCAATGTTCTTGAATTTATGCCAAATCTTCAATTTTGCTGAGAGGTCTTCTAAGCCAACAACAACAACAACACTGTCTCGGACAGTTTTTGACACTATCCTGACACACCCCCATGGGCTTTTGGCCCTTCCCCCACTCATTCATGTCTTGTCCTCTTTGGAAATAGCTGTACAATCACAAAAGTTGTCCCTCAAACCTCCTTTTCCTTGTTGCTGAGCGATCCAACATCCCAACCCCCCACCTCCATCCACAGTCACCTTCAAAACGCAAAGATCGGTTAAAAAAAAAAAAAAAAACTTTTGTGACTTTAGGGTCCAGTCTCGATGATACTCGTTGTATATACAATTAGAGGACACCCTAACCCCTTTTGCGAAGCATTCTTAGTATACGGTGTCAAATGTAGCACAAGTGTTGATTATAGAATCTAATAAAGGATCTAAAGGTTCCAAACCGCGTCTATTGAATTTGATTTTTTGAGCACTCAAACTGAAAACTCATGGTAAAAGTTTTTAATGACTTGAGGGTCCATTTTTTATGATACTTGCTGCACAAAGAATTAGAGAAAACCCTAACCCATTATGCAAAGCATTGTCAGTACACCATATCAAAATTTAGCACATACGTTGATTACAAAATCTAGTAAAGATCTGAAGTTCAAAACTGCACCTATTGAATTCAATTTTTTAAGCATTGAAATTAAAAACTCAAAAATATTATACTTGTTGTACGAATAATTAGAGGAAACCCTAACCCCTTCTGCGAAGCATTCTCAGTACACCGTGTCAAAATGTAGCAGAGGCGTTGATTATAGTACTTAATAAAAGATTTGAAGTTCAAAACCGTGTCTATTGAATTTGATTTTTTGAGCATTCAAATTAAAAACTCAAGGATGGTAAAAGTTTTTAGTGACTTGGGGGTCCAGTCTTGATGATACTAGTAGTATAAAGAATTAGAGGAAACCATAAACCTCCTTGTCAAGCATTCTCAGTATACCGTGCTAAAATCTGGCACAGACGTTGATTACAGAATCTAATAAAAATCTTAAGTTCAAAACAACATCTATTGAATTTAATTTTTTTGAGCATTCAAATTGAAAACCCAAAGATGGTAAAAGTTTAGAGTGACTTGTGGGTCTAGTTTTGATGATACTTGTTATACAAAGAATTAGAGGAAACCCTAACCCTTCTACTAAGTATTCTCATTATACTGTGTCAAAATCAGGTATAGGCGTTGATTACATAATCTAATAAAGACATGAACTTCAAGACCTCGTCTATTGAATTCAATTTTTTGAGCATTCATTCAAATACCCTCTTCCTCTATTGAATTAGCTGGAGGGGGAAAAAAAGATTCCCTATTGCTTTATATGAGCCGTTCTTGGGAGCAAAAGGGTGGTGAAGTTTAGGCATATAGGCACTAGGCAGACCTTAGGCAAGGTCCATTTTACTAAATAAATGGTGCTTCAAAGTAAAGCCCACTTTTATTTTTTATTATTAGTACTTTTTTGCTTTCAAATAATTTTTAGTTATTATCTCAAAAAAAAAATTGTAACGAAATGTAATAGGGTCTTGTTTTTGAAAGAAAAAAAAAAACACGTTTTTTTGGTGAATATAATAAAAGAACGACTTTATCTCATTGATGTTACACAAAATATCTTAGAATGCCCCTATCCTTTCCTTGCATTCCCCACCCACCAATCCATGAGTGGATGGCTAAATAGGGAAGCTATTATGACATAATACAAGCAAAGTACATCACATATGAGTCCCATGTGGAAACCAACACAAATCAACACCTAAAAAAAAAAAAAAAAAAGGACATTCATGACACTTCAAATTTTGCATTGTGTTTTCACTTGTAAAAGCTTCCAAAGGTTCCTTCTTTTTTTTTTTTTTTTTTTTCTTTTTCCCAAATGAAATGAATCCATGCTCTCTTTAAAGACAAATTGAGAATAAGTTTTTCTTTTTCATATTTTTTTTCCTTTTAGTTTGCTATTAAATAGTTTTTATTTAAAAGAGTACGTTCTGAGTGAGTGATACTTATTTCAATTTCATACTTTCTTTCTTTTAATGTCGTTTTAAGTTAAACTAGAGATAAGACTTTGCGAGGAATAACATGCATTTAGCATCTGTTTGGGGAAACAATTTGCGTTGCAAAAATTTGATGGGAATTGAGTTGAATTGAGTTGAGCATTTCATATGTGTTTGGCTGATTGAAGTTAAAAAGTATAAAAATTTGAAATGTGTTTTGAAAAAAAATCAATATTGGATCGTTCGTGACGAAATTCTATACAAGTAAAAAAAAAATCATCTCATTTGGACTTGTATATTCAAAGTTATGGAATTTTAAAGTTTGAACATTTAAATTATAATTGGAGTTGTGAATAGTGAAATTGAGTTGACTGTTTAAAAAAAAGGCAAAAAAATATTTGGAATTGAATTACGTCCCCGAACACATGCTTAATCTTCTGCCATTATTCTTTCTTTTTAAAATAAGAACTTGCCATTATTCGTTTAGTAGAGGAAAGTGCAAAAAAGCCTTTTTTTCTTTTAACTGGTGGAAGATGCTAGAAAAGGCAACTATAAAAAGATGAATTTGGGTGGTCTCTGAGCTAAAGGACTGTACAGAGTGGTAGCGCAATGGGGCTGCTTCCCCACCCACCCCACCCCCTTTCTTATCTAGTTGCAAACCGACGATGTCAATTTAAACCAAATCTCTCCCTCTTCGGTCCACAAATCTTTGAGAAACTCACATTCTTATCAAAAGTGCATTTGGTGGCAACATTGGACTTTGGGTCTAAAAGAAGTTGGATCCCACCGTCGAAGCCCACTTTTTATGAGCGTGCGAAGTCATACAAAGCTAAATAATATCGCTATATTTTGACGTATCATATTTTACACTAAAGAGAAAAAAGTGGTGACTTTTCTATTATAAAGGTTTACTCAGATGTTGAAGTTGCTGTGGCTTTCAAAATAGGTGAGCGAACACAAAGACCAGCAGACAATACATCCACTTAATAAGGGGAAAAAAATTAATAAATTCCACCTATAGTTCTATGGCTCATTATTGATTGTGGCGGAGCCATCTATGATGTGTTTATTTATGTGTAATCAGAATGGATATGAAATAGAGTAAATAGAATTTGTAGCAATGATTCAAAATCTGAATAAGCTGTGTACTTGGATTATAGGATTCAGAATCGGAGCTATTACGAATTTTACTCATACATTTACTTAAACACAAAATTGGAATGACTGTTGTAAATTTACTTATATACACATTCCTAATTATGTTTTCAAATTAATTTTTTTTTTTGAATGAGTAATAGATATCAGAATCAACATTTCAAATTAAAAATGATTAACTTAACTATTTATTATAATATTAGGATAATAAAAAAAATAATTATAAGTTGTGTAATTATTTTTGTTTAAGAAAATTAAAAATAGAGTGTGAAAACTTGAATTAAAATAAGCAAAATGAAAAATAAAATGCCAAAAGAAGATTCATATTATTTTATTATAATCGAAAATTAAATTTTAACAAGATATAATACATATTACTCTAGTATAATTTTTTTTATCCTATTCTAACAAAGTTAATAATATTTAGGATAATTATATAATATGAAGTCAATAAAACAACTAATATAGGCATTATCATATTTTTTGGATATCTTTTTATATAAAATTACTAAAATACTCTATCAGTCTGTTAGAAATTAACAAAATTGGACGGAAAAGACTATAATGGCCAATATTTTAAGAGTCCAGGGTCATCTCAGCCAAAAAAATAAATAAATAAAATAGGGACTAAATCTTCATCTTTTAAAGAATTCATTGACTATCTAGGCCAATTACTCTTAATCATAATATCCGGATTGGTATCAATCTCATTCCTCAATCAAAAATCGGTGTGAAGCCTACTAGTCTCATTTTCATTTGAAGAAAAAAAAAAAAGTGCAAATAAATAAGGGATTGATTATCATTTCTTGCTCTTATTCTCCAATCCGAAAAGTGACATTTTGTAGGTTACCCTTACTCAAAAGTTTTTTTAATTTAACCCTATTTTGGATAATTTTTTTAAATGGTAATGTACACCACCTGCATTGTCATAACATAATATCTAGATGTATAGTATTTGTACTTGTATTGGAGGCACCACCGGTACAAAACACTACTATTAATACAAGATGTCCCACCTGTGAATTCTATAGCGTGAAACACACTAATTGATGGGTGTTATTCAAAATCAACATCGCTGATGTCTCATAATATTATGGTTTAAAAATAGGTCTTTCAGTTATAATTTTTAGACAAAAAAAGACAAGTGTCGCATATTAGAAGGTGGTGGTTAGGGAATTAACCATTCAATTACAAAACTACCCACTTCTTTAGTATTACGGATTAGAAGTTAGCTTAAAAAACTGAAATTTTCTTTTATTCACATCTCCTCTTTGTTGTTCAATCTCTACGTTCATTCTTTTCCATTTTCTCTTCAATAATTTTCACAATGCCTTCCAAAGGCAACAGGCGGTGCCATTAGTAAGGACAACATGCACTAAAAAGAACCTTATAAAGCAATTTCTCACTTCTAGTATATAAAAGTTAAGAGTGATTATAATTGTGAGATGTTAGTTAAGTTCAAGAGTAATTTTAAAAAAAATTTATATGACTTATAGCAATTGTAACGAAGTTCTCCCCTAAAAACCTTCCATCTTCACTTAATGGTTCTTTTTACCAAAATAACTCAATAATAGTGCCACATACTTAACACGTCATTTTCCAAACCCTGTTACGAATACCTAAAATCTTGATAGAAGCACGAGGGTTCTTTTTGTAAAAGGCGGATCCTACCTATTAGGTGGAGCTCAATTTTGTATGGAAAAAGCCCAATTTCAACTCATCGAGTTAAACGTCATTTTTCTTTTAAATTTATCCTATCGCTTTTTTTAATAAAAATTATTAATTAGTCCTCGTTTTTTACCCTTAAGTTTACAATTTAAAAGTTTTGTATTTTTTGTCTAAAGATTTTAGTTTTGTCCCTGTTAGTAACTAAAGAATTCTAAGAGTATCCTCATTATTCCAAACTCAATGATCAATCTAAGCCGAAAGCTCTGCTACAATATTTCCCAAGCCCATAATTGTTTTAGGTCTAACATCTAAAATCTCAATTAAAATTACTAGCGTGTTGAAGAAAGAAAATTAAAGAGGAGAAAAAGGAGGGGGTGAAAAACATAGAGATAATGTAAACCTTTTGAAACAAATTCAAAGTTACGCTCCTGACCACACAATACGAAGTAAAAAATAGGAAAGTTTTATGATAGAACGTACAATTTTTAAATATTGGTTGTAACTGCTGTATTAACTATTGAATTATTTTTTCAACATTTTGGTATATTTTAAAAAATTTTGGTTGAAGGTATATTTCAAATGACACATTGTAAGTTTTTAATGTGTACACTTGTAGACTTGATCATTAAAAATTTAGTTTAACGATTAAAATACATTTCATATCAATGATGAAAAATATATGGTCTTGCAATAGAAATTCCTTAGAAAAATCTATTTGAACAGATTAAGGGGCCGAGTCCTCTAAGATCGTGCCCGTATCATGTTGATCTTCACCATCATCACTGAGGTCTCGGTCACCATACATTTGATCAAGAATAAGCACCAGACTCATAGCGAACGCACAATCGAAGGCGGGCTTAACAACAAGCAAGAAAACATCCTTACCAAGCATCACATGAGTGGCGGGGTCCACCTTTCGCTTGATTTCGGCCATTGGTTCTCTTGATGAGTTCTGTCGTGATGACTTGTAAAATGTACAACACCGTTGGGTGTATGAGCCTTGAATATGGTACTCCTCATCGGCATCGCCATAGACCTCCACCAGCACTTCTGACCGTCCGATTATCGATGATCTATGCGTAGTAAACATGGCTCCTGATCTTCCTTTTTCTCACCTAAATAGCCTTCCCACCGTTGATGAAGACTTGGCTTCTGTCTTCCAAAACAATTTCAAAGTATCAATTTTTCAAGAAAAAAACATTATATCGCTTGTTGGTGATTTAATAATTACTTTGAATGTGATAATATATTAAAACTGTCAAATAACCACAAAAACCCGATTATCTTTTTTTTTTTAAATAATTTTTTTAATTTTTTAATTTATATAATTTTGTAAATTAAAAAAAATTCTAATAACAAGGTGAAGAATTCCAATCACCCACCTCCAAGTAAAATAAAAAATAAAAAATAAAAATAAAAGACAATTATAATGTACGGGAGAATAATTCAGCTGCCAATCTTATATCAAAAACCTCTATGGTTTTTCTTTTTGTTCTTTTTCTTAGCTGCCTGCATAAGAAATATCCACAATTTTCAAACAAGGATAAGAAAAATAAATAGCAAAATTCATGTTTGGAGCCAATGAGAATTCGAATACTCCATTTATTTATTTAAAAAAAAAGGTTTTAAAGAGTAAAATAATAATGATTAAAAAAAAAGAATAATAACAACAATTTCAATTGAGAAAAAAGATAATGCAACTGTACTACGGAGAAAGGAAATTTTACATACAATTGCAACAATATATCACATTATCTACTACCAATATATACATATATACTAGTTAATCACTCATTAATGATAATTCTTCCATATAAGAAAATTTTAACAATTTATTTAAATAAATATTTAAAAACTGTTTATTTATCTAATTCTCAATGTAGTACTCTATAAACGGAAAAAAAGAAAAAAGAAAAAAGAAAAAACAATATATCATTTTTTTTTTGTGTAACACCAACAAATACCCACTGCAATAATTTAAAACAAAATCTCTTAAATTTCGAGCATGAAATCTAAAGATCTGTGGAGCTAATTCTAACCGGTAAAGAAACACTATATAATATTACTAACCTTTAAAAAAAAAAAAAAAAAAAAAAAACTCAACAAAATCTGATTAAAGCAAGACTACAGCCTTTTCTTTCTTTTCTCATCTCTTACCAAAAAGTAGAAAAAAAAAATTAGAATTTTTCTTTCTCAAAAACGAGAAAAAACATATAGAGTTTTTTTTTTTTTTTTTTTTTTAAGTTACCTTTTGAGAAAGGGTGAGGAGAGACTTTCCAGAGGCATCCATGAGAACGAGCTCGTTAACGGGCCGTGAGCCAGGCCCATAAGACTCGAACCTGAACAGAAGCTGCCCATGACTGTCGTACGCGACGAAACCGTCGCCTGGGAAAAACACAGACGTCTTGTGCACCGTCAGATGTGTTTCCTCTCCACAGCAATATTTCTCATCCACTGTCACCTTCATCTTCACACACCACCATTACTACACCTCTATATATATTTGTATATATATATATATATATATATATATTTTTTTTTTTCCGGTTTTGCGTGTTGTTTATTTATTTATTTATTATTTGTTTATGTATATATGTAGGGATCAGATAAGGTGATCCTTAGGATAAAAATATTTTTCTTTGTTTTTTTGGTTTTGCTTGAAGAATTTTTAGTAGGTGTATAAATAATTATAATATTCTATAGTGATGATTTTGTGGAGTGTGTAACGTGGGATATTGGCCATATCTTGCTTGGAGGTTAATGTATGCAATAAAGTGGTGTGACAAGTAGTGGGGCCTACAAGGTCGGTATAGAAAAATAATTGCATATATTTACCAAAAAAATTTTAATTGAATATGATTCAATGTCATTATACTGATTTGAATAGTAGAGATGTCAAATGGGTAGGGCTGACCCGGTTCAATAATTTATTTTAATTCTAGTAGTATTTCTTTTGTGTTCGTGATTGTCTATTTAACAATCGTATTAGACAGTATGTATCTATTCACAATTTATGGTGATTTTCAAGATTGTTATAAAATTGACACTTCTTTATATTTTGTCCATTATAATATTAGAATTGATATTTAAGCCATTTCATAATGTTTTATCAAACAATTAGAAGAAAAAATAATAAATGAACAAAACAAACTACTAAATTGATTATTCAAATGAGACAATATAAATCATAAATAACTATAAAGAAATCTCAAGATCAGATCATGTCATAAAATAGAAATAATGCCAATAAGATAAACTAATAACTTGGCTACTAGAAATGTCAATTTATTATCTTAGGAAAAATTGAGGATACCAATTTAATGTTGGATTAAGGTTTAAATAAATTGAGTAGGTGACGTATGTTGGAATGGATGATTAGGATTACTTTAGGAGTAGATTCAATGATGAAGAATTGATCAAGAAATCAATGGATGAGATTTGAGTATTAAATTAATAGCGTGGATTTAACTAGAGAGAATCCTAAACTAGTTAGTAGTTGGGATTTGTTTTCAGTGAACCAATAAGAGCTTAGAACATGGTTTGATGTTATTGAAGATCCAACAGATGAAAAGAGACAGATAACCCTTGATCAATGGTGTAGAAAATAATTATAAAGAAATCTCAAGATCAGATCATGTCATAAAATAGATATAATGCCAATAAGATAAACAACTTGGCTACTAGAGATGTAAATTTATTATCTTAGGAAAAAATAAGGATACCAATTTAATATTGGATTAAGGTTTAAACAAATTAAGTGGGTGACGTATGTTGGAATGGATGACTAGGATTACAAGAAATCAATGGATGACATTTGAGTATTAAATTAATAGCGTGGATTTAACTAGAGAGAATCCTAAACTAGTTAGTAGTCAGGATTTGTTTTCAACGAACCAATAAGAGCTTAAGACATGGTTTGATGCTATTGAAGATCTAACAGATGAAAAAGAGAAAGATAACCTTGATCACTGGTGTAGAAAATAGGAGGAAAAAAAAAAAAAAAAAAGGGAAAGTATAGGGGAAAGAACGGTTGTAAGAGTGGTACAAGGACCAATGTCAATTAAATTTGAACCAATGAGTAGAAGTAAAAAAGTGATCATACATGCAAGAGTAAACAAAGAAATGGTATGGGTAAACAAAGACATGAAGGTACAAGCTTGAAAGGAATCATTTTTCCTTCATTTTCACGCAACTTTCCTCCATAAACCTCCCCAAAAAAACATTTTTGTAGGCTGCTTTTTCAGCTCATTTTGTTGTGTTTTAAACCACCATTTTCTAGACTATAAATACTTGAGTATGTACCCAAGACAAACCCTAATGCTTCCTTTGCCACTCACCACCATTCTCCTCTAAAGCCTAGTTCTTTCTAGCTCTCACAAAGTGCAAAACATTCACCTATACTCTCACCTAGGGCTGGCAATACGGGTCGCGACACGATTCGAAAACGACATGAATTTTATGAAACGAAAACGACACGAATAGTGGTCGGGTCAAATTCGGGTAACCCGAAATTGACACGGAAAAAAACGGGTCATGTTCGGGTTGGAGCCGTGTAACCCGAACACGACCCTTTTTTTGTGTCAATTTCGGATCAACCCGAATATGACCCAGTTCCAACACAAATATGTCCATTTCGGGTCAAATTTCATTTCAATTTCGGGTCGATTTCGGGTCATTTTCGTGTCATGGGTCATTTTCGGTTCGTGTCGTGTTAACCCGTTTCGGGTTCGTGTCGTGTTCGTGTCGCGTGTTGTACAAATTTTCGTGTCGCGGGTCGTGTTCGGGTCGAGGGAAAAAAAATTTGACACGGTTCTAACACAACACGAACACGACACGTGACACGAATTGCTACTCCTAGATTTTTCTCACCGTTAGGTAAAATCTCTCATCCATGTAGGAACTAGGTTTTTCTTTAGTAAAGTTATGAACTTGTAAGAGATATGGAAGAAAATTAAATACTTAGCATGGAACATATTAATTGTAGCATGATTCTAGAGTTTATGTAATGCATTTTGAGCTTTTGATTGGTTAAAATCAAGTTAGTATGATTGTTTTAGTAACTACGAGTTTAATACCCGTGTATTGCACGGGAAAGGAAGAAAAAAATAAATAAAAAATTGAATATTATATAATAAAAACAGTTGGTTAAAATAAATATTATAATTATAATAAGTATAATTCTTCCCAAATTCTCTCACAACAGTGAAGATATAAAATCAAAATGACAATAATACTAACAATAATAAAAAAGAAAACAAAAGCAAAAAAGAAAAAAAAATTTCTGTAGTCATACTCAGTTAAAGAAAAAAATAAAAATAAAAATAAAGCAGAAAACAAAAAAAAAAAAAACAAAAATCTTTAAACTCAAAAGTGTTGGAAAAATCGGATCCGGTATCGGAGTTACGGCGCAGCGGAAGTTTTAAAATTTTTATGCCGTTTCCGAAAAAG
>JAFMPE010126707.1:515-11250 GCA_024759925.1 Ficus religiosa | reverse complement strand
GGGACCGTCGTGTAATCCGGGGAGCCTCCCCGGATTACACGACGGCCCCAAGGACCGTCGTGTAACCTTACACGACGGCCCCTAGGGCCGTCGTGTAATCCGGGGCCAGCCCCCGGATTACACGACGGTCCCGATGGACCGTCGTGTAAGGTTACACGACGGTCACCGGGCCCGTCGTGTAATCTGGGCCAGCCCCCGGATTACACGACGGTCCCGAGGGACCGTCGTGTAACCTCCCAGGTCTCGCGTGTAACACGACGGTCATTTTTGACCGTCGTGTAAACCTCAATATTTACACGACGGTTTCAATATGACCGTCGTGTAATCTCTACGTTAAACGACGGTTTCGAAAACCGTCGTTTAATCTTAAGATAACACGACAGTTTCAATAAAACCGTCGTGTTATCTTAAGTTTACACGACAGTTTTGTAAAACCGTCGTGTAAGCTCCGTCGTGAAATCCACATTTTGTAGTAGTGTATAGCCATGTTGTTATGGTTAGAACGCTACAAATATCAAATTGTTTGCTCTAGCACATGTAACTTAAAAACAACAGCATGTGTTTGATGTTAAGATTTAGATTGTAGAATTTGAGTTTAAATTGATTATGTATTTATCGAGACGTTTGAATTGCTGGAGTTAAAAAGTGTAAAAACTTGAAATGTGTTTGGAAAAAAAAAAAATCAATATGGAGCTTGTTTTGTTCGTTTTGAAATTCTACGTAATTTTAAAAAAAAATCTCATTTGGATTTATCTATACAAAGTTAAGGGTCTGTTTGGTGAATGGATTCAGTTTGAATTGAGTTGAAATTTTTAAGTTTGAGTTGAGTTAACTTTTTAAAAAGTAGTTATAAACTTTTTGACTTTTCAGAAAAAGAAAAAAATTAATATGAAAAAATACAGTTAAGTTGGAGTTAAACTTTGTTAACAAACGGACCCCATATAAACTAAAGTTTGAGTTATAAAACTGCATGAATAGTGAAACTGAGGGAGAAAGACAAAAATTAAATTATAATTTTAATATTTGAATCATAATACCAAACACATGTGTTTCAAATATATATCGAGTTCAAGCAAATATATATTGGGTTTATTAGTATTATTTTTATAGTCCGTTTTTTTTTTATATAAATATCCAACAAATATAGTTAGATGCAGTTGAGTATAATTCCACCGTTTCTCTTTCTCATATGCTAGAACCAATGAAATCTTTCAAACGGAGATGTGTTCTTTTTTTTTTTGTTTTTAAATGTGTTTTATATACTGAGCTTTTTATATATTTTAGCCAAAAAAAAAATTAATAAGACAATAATTCTTTTTAAAATAATATGTACGGTTAATTATCAAAATGGAAACGTCGTGCATTTGATTTTTTTTATGGCTAATTCTACAAGGACACTCCTTCACTTTTTCCTATCAACGGGGAAAAAGATTTTGATCGTTCGATCTACTTTTAATGGTTTAGATTTACAAAACAAAAAACACCAAAACTACAATGGGATGTTTACACTTGATTATGACAAAAAAACAAGGATGAATATGTATTCTTCTCCTTCCTGTCGACAACCATGAGATCCGAGGGCGGTTTCTGGCAACCACAAAACTTGGAAAATTTTCAACTTCGACGGATGGCCACTTGAGACCACAAGTCCGGGGACAACCCAACAAAGTCCAGCATGACTCGCAGTGTGATGGCCGCTTGCAATTGTCAGCGCCGGCGGATTAACTGATTTGCGAGAGCATCGTGATTGTGGGTTACGAGTGTCGCCGTCGACGAAGTAGGTCGAATGCTTCTCTGTCGACAGCTTCCAACGCAAGCGCAAGCCACCACTGCCCACCTCATCAACCACACCACCGTCACCCCCCTCGCCATGGTTCACACAAAACTCAAATCCGTACGATTTCCTTGCGCCTCTGTCAGAATCCCTCGCGGCCTCCATCGTGACTCCGTCGGTGAGTTTGAAAGAGCAGTGTGGTGGTGGAGGGGTCGACGGAGGTTTTTGTCATTAGTTATTTTTGTTTTTTTAGGCTTTATTTGGTATCATATTCAAAACTAAATTTTTCATATCAATTTTTGTCATTTTCTTAAAAATCAACAAAAATTATAACTAATTTTTAAAAAATTAATCAATTTTTATTTAAAAATTTCATTCCAAATACGTATATATAAGCTTAGTTTACTTCGTTAAACCGGAGAACAAGGCCATAGTATTTTAGTAGTCAATTTAAAAAAGTAAAATAAAAGAAAGAAATGGCAGATTTGTAATAAACGTGCAAAGGATGAGTCCTTTTTAACTTCTTCTAGTTACTTTTATAAAACACATTTTACTCATAAACGGCAAAGGATGTCCAATAGAGTGCATAAACAAGTGCACCCAGGACTCATCCAATCGAAAATATGGATATAGGAGAGCCAATATCTAAAGAGTAATTTGGTCCCTGCTTAATTTTTTTTTTTTTTGACCATGATAAGTGCACAAAAATGCACTTTTATTATTCAAAATTGTCAAAATAAATTAAGTTTTAATTAGATATTTTCATAATACTAATTCATAATATTTTACTTCGAAAATATTTATAATTTCATTTATTTTGATTGATTTATTTATTTTCCTTTCTTTCCTCCTCTTCTTTTTCCTTTCTTTTCCTTTTCTTTCTCCTTTCTTCCGCAGCACAAGCCCGCGTGAGAGCTGCCAGCTCCAGGCCACTGCAGCCCGTGAATCCAGCCCAGCCCACGTGAGATCCAAGCCTCCAACTCCAGCTGCTAGCCAGCTCAGGCCCGCGTAATTCCAGGCCCGTGACTTGAGCCCAAAATTCCAGCTGCTTGCTCAAGCCCGAGATCCAAGCCTCCAGCTGCCAGCCCAGGCCTGCCAGCACCAGCTAGTCCCTCCACATGCGCCACAGCTCCCCAGCGGATCTCTCTCCCTCTGTTTGCGTGAAATAAGCCCAGATGTGAGCTTTGGGCCAACTCCAGGCCACACAAATCTTGCCCCGCGATCATCGCCCATGTTCCTTGCTCATTTCCCAACTGATTGCCGAGTGTGGTCTAGCCAGTAGCCAATCCTTTGAGGCTGATTTTGTAGGCTGAAATCTCTCCATCACCAATGGACATTGAAGCCTATAAAAGCGAGTCTTTGCAGCAAGCTTGGACGTTTTTTCCATTGGTTTTTGGGCACTGTTTTTCTCTTATTCTTGCATTCTAGAGTTCTTTGGTGAGGCTAGAGATGATCCTATATGTGTAGTGAATTTGTTTGGGTTTTGATTCTCCAATGGTTTGTAAGATTTATACATTTGAGTAGATAATTATATTTCTCTTATTTCTTCCTCATATCAATATATTTTGCTGTCAACTTTTATATAAATCTAGTCAAGCTCTTTTTATGTGATTATTACAAATCTGATATATTATTGATAGCATTATTTTATAAATAGTCTTTTACTGCAATATTGCCTATGGTATATTGTCGCTTTTGGATTTCTTATAAAATAATTTTTACTAGTTCTTCACGTGAGAAGTCTATTTACTCAAATACATTTTAATTCACAAGTTCTTCAAATCTTTATTTTCCGATTGATTGTTTGGGATGTAAAACTTTCAATTGAGTTATTTTATGAATCAAAATCCAAATAGGTAAACGAAACATATAGGAGATTCTCGATATTTTACCACTTTTAATTATCATCTTTCCTTCATTTTTAAATCACATTATCTTTAAATTTATTTCAAAATCACAAAAATACTTCTTCTTTTTCTTTCTTTGATTACTTATTTCTCTAGCGCTTCTGTTCCGCTAATCTTTTCTTATTTGTTTTTATCACCTCCTCGTGGAATCGACCGTCCTACTTGTGCTGCAATCGACCGCTTGTTTTTGTACACATTTAGGCGTAATCACTGAGATACCCTGAACTTTTAAAATATTGACTATTATAATCATTTCCTGCCAATTCTGTTAATTTCTAACATGGTATTTTAGTGATTTATTAATAATTAATTTAAGAAAAAAAACAAAACAAAACAAACACAAATCCCAAACATCCACGACAATAATAAAGATGGTCAGATAGTATATAACAATTATCTAACATATTCTATCAATAATACCATATTCAGCAACATATAAATAAATATGGTATATGTATTGTTGTATATTTGAATAGAGATCATCATAGCATACAAAAATTGTAATTCAAAATTTCTTGTCAAAACCATTTATAGCAACAGAACAAGGAAACAACAACAGGGGAAGGAAAAAAAAAAATACAAAACAATAAAGTTACCACATACAACATAATCATCTAACTTATAATAACCATAGTATTCACAAATAAGAGAAAAAGAATAGTGTATACTGTCCAATTAAAAAAAAAAAGAAAAAAAAAACTAGAAACAAAGAAAAGAAGCAAAACACAATAAAAAAAATTGAATCTCTTTACAATATCATCATCATAATAATAAACATATTGAGATAATATAAGAAAATTAATATATAAAAACAAAAGAAAAACCTAGAAAGAAACCATTAATAATAAACAAACTGAAAATAACAATCAACACTTATTAACAGCTTTAAATAAGAACAGTACTTGAATAAAAGGCAGGTTTGAACAGAAGTGAATGAAGGTTCAAAACAGAGCAGTTAAGAAAATTTTACAGAAGCATTAATGGTAAAAGATAGAAATGAAGTAATAAATGAAGAGAGAGTTTATTTATAAGAGAGAGTCAGCGAAATGAGAAGAGCCGGTGTAATAGAGAGGGAATTTTTTTTTTTTACACACACAACAGATAAGAGATAAAAATTTCAACAAAATTAGCTGCATTAATGACAAAGTTGCATCTATAAAAAATCTTAGTCAAAGTAATTATGAGACAGTAAACCACAGACTTACAGCAAATGAGACAATTACCAAAAAAAAAAAAAAAAAAAAGAACAATTTGGAAGCATTAAATGTTAAGGACAGATTAGCTAATGTAATTACAGCTACCAAACTAAATAGTACAAAGGTCTAACAATACATTCAAATTTAACTAAAATGATACAATAGAGTTATTAAACAGAACAATGATTTCTCACGGATTAGATACAATAAAATAAAGAATGATGATAATAAAATACCATACAAATACTAACCTAATCATAATCAATCATTATAAAAAAAAAATGTTCTATTTATAACAAAATCAGACCACATAAAAATAAAAATTTAAGGAAAAAAAAACTCATGATATAAAGACCGAACTATAAATCTTAAATATAATAAAAGATCATCAACATACAAAATACAGATATCAAACTTGCAAACAAAATCAGCAAAATATTATCTGGGAGAAAAAAGAGAAAAAATACAATGATACAAAATAACAGAGAAAAAGTCCTCAATCTTCCACTTAATACTTGCACTCATCCATTTTGCCACCATTATTATTCCAATCTGCAAAAACAAATTAGCAAAAATCAAATGCCATTATATTAAAAAAAAAAAAAAGAAGAAGGGAAAAACAGTTTCTTTAAGTTTTTTACTCTGTATTTGTTTTCAAAAACTAACCAAAAACTCAAAAAACAAGTCAAAAAATACTCATTAAAAAAATGAATGAAAAATGAATGAAAAAAGAACAAAACCGACGAAAAGAAACCAAATTGAAACAACAATGAACCGAAAAACAACACAATAAAAATTAAAATCTACACTTCCAACACAAAAGATATACCAATAATAATAAAAAAAAAAACCCCCAAGAATCACAACTTAGGGTTCGGAGACAATGAAAAAAAAAAAAAATCAAAACTCATCGTTCAGGAAAAAGAAATAAGAGAAAACCCCGTAGAGCAAATCAACAGTAAGTTAAAAAATAACAAAAGGGAGGAAAAAAAAACCGCAAACAGTAACGAACAAAAAAAGAACAGAACAAAAATCAAAATCTAAACCTTTAACACAAAAACCCATCTAAACCTTCAACATAAAAACCCAACAAAATTTAAAAAAACAAAAACCAAAAAAAAAAAATAGAAACCAAATTTTAGGGTTCTGAGGAAAAAAAACATATAGAAAAGAAGATCATCAACAGTAGAAACTGAGAGTGAAAAAGAGGGAATAAGTGGCGCAGAGAACAAAAAAAAACAAAAATCTAGGATTTGGAGGCCAAAAGTCTCATGAAACAGTGGGTTAAAAAAATAAAAAATAAAAAAAGACCCAAAAAAAATGAAAAAAAAAAAAGGAAACGAAAACAACAATTAGAAAAAAAAAAAAAACACAACAATAATAACAATCTAAAATCCCAACAAAAAAATGGCCAAGAATTTTTTTTTTTTTTTTTTCAAAATTTAGGGTTCAGAGACAACCACCAAAAAAGAAATTAAAAAAAAAACAAAAATAAGAACTCACCGTTCAAAAAAAAGAAAGAAGAGAAAACCCAGGAGAGAAAATTGACACTGAGTTAAAAAATAACAAAAGGAAAAAAAAAAAAACCGGAAACAGTAATAAAGAAGAAAATGACAGTATAAAAATCAAAATCTAAACCTTTAACACAAAAACCCAACAACATCAAAAAAAAAAAAAAAAAAAAAAAGCCAAAAACAAAAACCACACTTTAAGCTTCGAAGAAAACAAACACACCAAAAAGAAGATCATCAATAGTAGAAACCGAGAGTGAAAAAGAGGGAATGAGCGGCGGAGAAAAGAAAATAAACCAAAATATAGGATTTGGAGGCCAAAAATATGAAGAATAAGGAAAGAGAGAGAGAGTCAGAACATCAAGAATAGAAAGAGAAAGTGAAGAGGGTTATAAGTAGCGGAAGTAAGAAAGGAAAGGGAGTATTAGGGTTTGGATGACAAAATCATCCTTCCATTGTGGAGGGAGGAACTGGTAGACAAACAAATGAGGGCAAAATTGTCCTCACAGTGATAAAAGGTCATAAGTGTCCATTCACAATGGAGAAGGCAACCGGTAGGCAAAAATAGGAAGGCAAAACCGTCATTTTACTATAGAAAGAACAGTAAAAAACTCTTCTCGTCCTCATAGTGATAAAAGGACAAAAACATCCATTCATTGTGGAGAAGGCAACCGACAGGCAAAAATAGGAGGGCAAAACCGTCCTTTTACTGTAGAAAGAATAGTAAAAAACCCATCTCCTTTAGTATATTAGTATAATTGGGTGTGCCTTTTAATTTCTTTTCAAACATATTTTTTTTATAGTTAATGTGGTGTATAGGCTGCAATAGAATCACCATTATGAAAATTGTGGGAATAGTTCTATTAGTACACATGCTTAAGATTTTTGTCTCACGGTTCATAGTTTTTCCATGTTGACCACTTTTAGTTTATATTGTAAGAGGGTAAAAATCTTAAAGTCATCATAGAAGGTACACTATTTTAGAGATGTATTCTTTTTAGGGCATTCCTCAAAATACCTCTGAATTTTTTTAATGAGAAATGGAGCGATTATGAGGAAGGTCCTTCTCACGGAGAATCCTCAACTCTGATGTAAACTCTCCTTAAATAGGAATGAAGACATGAGTTGAGATAATTTTAAAAGGCAGGGATGGAGATGGTAATACATTTTCCGACCCGACCATCTTGTTACATATCCCTAAGTTCAATACGGATAAACATTCTTGATGAATTCTAAATGCAAGGCATATATTAGTAATACTATGTTTGATAGGAGGGAAGGATAATTTAAAAAAAAAAAAAGTAGTAAAATTTCCGGGTGAGGGAAATAAAAGGAATGATGAAAGTTTTACTTCATGTTTGTTGTTTGCTATAAGAGAAAGAAAAGGAGAAGGATAATATTTAACATAATACATTTTACTATTATACTTTCATACAAATTAGAGGATGATCATAGATTAGAGTATCAAAAAAGTTATTTATCAAAATAGCCATTTTACAGATAATAAATTTGAGTCAAACTTCTTCCTTTCCTTTTGTTTTTCATCAAAGATAAATGTTAGAAACACGAGCTCTAATTCTAACTTTTGAGTATCAATTAATGTAGTATATGAGTTGTCATTTTTTATTGATAGATGTTTAAACATAAGTTGATGACATTTGCCAATACAAATATGACACATAAATTGAAATTCAAAAAGTTAGGATTTGAGTTGATGTCCCTAATACTACTTAATATTCTTTTATAAATGTTACATTGAAATGTTTATTCAAATGATAATCCAAATATTTCCCATCGCTACAGGTTCCCATCAAATTTATCCATCTAAATGGTCCTATCTAGATGACTTTCCCACGCAGACCAAACAATCAACTATTCCATTTTTTCCCTCTAAAATCCCTCTAATTTTCTTCATCTACTTTTTCCACTTTACTAAGAGTGTGTTTGGTTTACCGGTTGGAGTTAAGATTTTTAAGTTGGAGTTGGTTGACTTTTTAAAAATTAGTTGTAATTTTTGTTGACTTTTCAGAAAAAAATAAAAACTGAGATGAAAAATTTAAGTTGGAGTTGAAACACTAAAGTTAGTTGGAGTTAAAATTTTTAACTTGAAATTTGTTGACCTTTGATAAACTAATTATATTTTTTGTTAACTTTTTAGAAAAAAAAAAAAAAAAGGATTCAACAAAAAAGAAAACAGTTTAATTAAAGTCAAATTAATTTATCAAACAAAACCTAAGATAAATATTCCCAATTGAAATTAAAAGCTAGAGGAAAAAACCACAAAAAGGAATAAGCACTTTTTCTACGTAAAGCGCAAGAAAGGGGAATGTTTCGTTCTAGCTGAAGCTGTGAGATAAGTAGGATGGCTCGTAGTAGATAGCTCTCTCCAAGTCCAACCCAAACAAGTACTTGTCGACCAATTTAAGGAGGAAAAAAAAAAAAAAAAGTTCTTGTCGACCAAGTTTAATTTATTTTATTTGTTTTAAATATTCTGGCCAATTATTCTCTCCCATTGATCAATTTCTTCTGCCCCAAGGGGGGAAAACTGAACCCCTCATCATTTCATAGTAAAGCATAGTAGTGTAGTGCTCCGATTGAAATTCTAGTGTCTTCTCCTCATTTTATAACTCTTTCCTCCCAATCTAAAGATTCTAGAACCTTCTTCCTACCTCGTTGGCTTTCTTTTCCATATTCTAGATCATTCTTGAGATGAATTAGTTAGTCATTATTATTATTATTATTTGAGATAAATGAATTAGTTTATTGTTTAATTTTTATGGATTCTAGAGTATTCCTTGTTGGTTTTGGTAATTCCACCCTTATAGGTTCCTTGACACTTCATTTTGTAACATAAAGTTCATTTTTTGATTATTTACTTGATTAAAATACCAATTTAATATATTACTTATGGTGTTGTACCAATTTCTTGTTGGTCGGTTAGAACTACTGAAAATATTGTGACGGGCCGTAGAATTCATAACTTATAATTAGTTTGGATCATCTTTTACATGTTATTTTTGGACGTCAACAATACTTTTTCTCATAAAAAATTTAATTTATTATTTAAATTTATTTTTCAAACCTATAAGCATAACAAAAGCTTAATTTAAGCTTATTAGCACATTTATATAAACTAGTTGAAGCACACACTTTGCTCGTATGAAATAATATATTGTCTAAATGATATAAAAATTTAAAGAGAAAGTGAAAAAAAAAAAAAGAAAAAAAGCACAAAACGACAAAACCAAAAAAATAAAAATAAAAAGATCGAAACTCACTTGTGAAACTTAAAAAAAAAAAAAATCCTTTACATAACTTTAAAAAAATTTTAGACGAAACCCTTTCTAACCAGAGTTAAAAATCTGAACGAAACTCTTTGACAAAATTCCAAAAAAAACCTCTAAACAAACTTATTCTCACTTTTAATTGTGTAATAATATAGATATTAAGACTTTGTTTAGGATTTTAGTTTAACTTCAACTAAACTATATTTTTTTATGTTAATTTTTATCTTTTTTAAAAAGTCAATAAAATTTATAATTAGTTTTTGAGAAATCAACCAATTTTAATTTAAAAATTTCATTTATAATCGATGAATCAAACGCAAACTAAATCCTGTCGCCTAATTAAGTTGGTGAGTATAAAAACCGAAGGAATTAAGGGGGCAAAAAAAAAAAAAAGGCACATTAAAATCTTGTATTGTTTTTTTGTTGGGTTGAAAAATGCAAAAACAATGTGTCCGTACAAATAGAACCTACGACTGTCCGTACAACACAATTGGCCTTTCCACTTTTACCCCTAGAAGTCTTTTGAAGCAAGGAACTCCCATTTGCTGACGTGTCAGGCAATGATAAGTGATGGGATTTGAAACTGGTCCATTCTCGTCAAACGGCCCAAGGCTGTTGGAGACTGTGAGACTGGAAATATCAAAACGCCCGCACCAGATAAGTAACAAGCCCGACCCGGATCCGCTGTACTCTCGCTTACGTGTCGCCACCATAGAACCCAAGACAGTCTCCAATACCTTTTGAAATTCGCCACGTGAGCTTGGATGTCCCGTTAAGCTGTTCCGCGAAGTAGGGAATCAATAACCGTTAACTCTACGCGTTCGCGCCCCACAGGAGTTGAGACTTCAGTGAGAGAGAGAGAACTCGAAACTGACCAGCAATAGCATGGTTTGCTCTGTGCTTCCCTCCTTTTTGGCACTTTACTCTATAAATAAGTACCATTCCTCCATTACCGTCTTCTTCATCATCGAAGCTTTTGTGATCTGTTTGAGCATTCACTTTTAAGGTCAGTCACATATATATACATAGATATATACATATTTACACTTACACACACACA
>JAFMPE010126694.1:0-10602 GCA_024759925.1 Ficus religiosa | reverse complement strand
ATTATATCAAAGAATAAGTTTATAAATTTTTATCTTAACATATAAATTGATAAATAATTTTTATTGGATATCTAAAAGAAAAAAAGATTAAAAAATCTCATGAGAAAAAAATTAAAAATATAAAAACAAAATATAAAAAAAAAAACTTTATAATAGTTAGATTTAATGTGTGGAGAAAGAAAAAAGAAAAAAAAAGGATAAATAATTTAGCTATATAAAAAAAATTAAGAGATAAAAATAAATAATTTTTTTTAATTTTAAAATTAATTTATTAATGATTTTAAAAAATGAGCCAAAAAAAAAAAAAAAAAAGGGACAAAATGAAGGGTATCAACCCTTTAAAATATTAATCCAACGGCAAAACAATGTCAACGACCTGCACAAATATATCTCTTTACCGGTTAGCTACTAAGCCAGCCTCCTTCTTGCATCCTAAGCCGCTTTGTGAATTCCCTGTAGAATTTAAAAAAAAAAAAAAAAAAAGGATAAAAAATTGTTGCAACGATGATGTCGTTTGTTACTTTTACGTAGGACCCACATTGGTGCTATTAAGTTAATACAGGTAAGATGATTTGAGAAAGAAATTATAGGCATAATTTCTAATAACACCTAATAGCATGTAAGAGGTGTAAGCTAACATCACTCTCCGGTTTCGATTCGCGTGATTTCTATCGGGGACAACAACAATTTTTCTCCGCGACGGATGGTGTCATTGGATGGGTGATTAACGACGATCTCTCTCTAGCGTCATTTCGGCTTTGTGTTGTCTTGTAGATTTCTCTCCAGAGTTGATTCGGCTTCATTAGAACACTCTCTGCAGCCAACCGCGACAGGCAATGGCAACTCATTCAACGGAGATGTCGCACGGGGCATATCAAACACTATCGATGGACGTCGTCTCTTGCCGACGGTCGGAACTTCCACTGCTCTTGAATAATGTGTTTCAATTCTTTTTTCCTGACTTTTTGGTTTTTTTGGGAAATTTATGGGTTGTTTTAAGGCACTGTTTGGGGGAAGTTTTCCATACAGTAAAAATATTGTCTAATCCAAAATTCTCAATTCTACATTTCTTTCTCTCTCTCTTTCATTTTTAACAAACTCAAATTTTAAAAATTTTTAACTTTTTCATTACAAATCGAAATAAGATTATTTTTATGTAAAAATGCTTATACAACGGGATGAACAAAATAAGATCAATTTTTGCATGTTTTTCCTGACAAGTTTCAAATTTTTGTACTATTTTTAATATCATAGAACTTTTCAAAAAATTCTTCCCCAAACAAATATTTTCAACCCAATTTCCAAAACTTCGTCTCTAAATCTATTCCCAAATGGGCCCTTAAGTTAGAGCTAGGTTTTTTTTTTTTTTTAAATAATTAATAATTGTGCTTTTGTTTGATAAATTTATCTTCCATAAATTTTTAATGAATAATAGGATGAAATAATAGTTAAAATGGTAAATTGCAATGGTTAACTGTAAATGCTGGGAATCTACTGTCAAATTTTAATCGAGATTAATAAATTAATAACAAAAACATACAACAGGATCCTTGGACATTATTTATGAAAATCACAAAGCAATCATGATTACGAAATAAACTAAGCAGAAAACAAAAGAAATAGGAATAACAACACCGATATTTATAGAGGTTCGCCAGAAATGTGCTACGTCCTCTTGAGTATGCTGATTTTTCACTATATATGGATTTTTGGAATACAATAGTTTTTAGTTTTTGGGTGTAATTTTTGGCAGTATAACAGTAAGCAGAAATAGAAGAAAGAAGGATCCCCTCTCCAAAGGGGGTCTTCCTCTATTTATAGAGGAAAAATAGTGGGTCTGAGCCCACGGATCGTAGTGAGCGGTTTTTCCCTAAGGATGATTTGAAATTCGTGTAAGAATGTGAGTCTTGATGCCACAATTGTTTATGGGTTTGGAAGTTATTGAAATGGATCCGATATGACATAATAATCGATCGTGGTCTTGGCGGTTATTGAAGTGAATCTGATATTATGTCATAATCGATCATGGGTTTGGCGGTTATTGAGATTAGCCTTTATTTGTAGTATTCACCAAGTGTGAATGACGAACGATGAAATAGTCAGTCATGAAGGCAAAGGGTTATGCATCGTTCGTGGCCTACTTTATTGGCATAAATGCTCACCCGATCCATGTTTACCCTTAAATGAACCAAGATCATCCACTGGGTCCGGCCCAAATATACGAAAATATCAAATACATTGGGATCTGGAGTTCGATGTTCGTTGACAAGCAGTCGAAGGCTAATGATGTTATGAGGAGACGAAGTCTAACCTCAACAGATAGCCCCCCACTCTATCGAGCAATGGATTCTCGTTAGAGTGTTTGATTATTGACAAGAAGGTAGTATCAACATTTGGCATGTCAGATCAGGGAAATCTAAAGGGACTAACGCCAATTGGCCGAAAACCTTAAGCCCTTGAAAAAGAAATCATTTCCTACACGTGGCAAAAGCTGACTGGATACTCCAAAATGATGGTTGCCCGTTTTCTGAAATTCAAACTGTCACAACATAATATCTCTGAACGGGAATTTGAAGGGTCTCGTGATTCGCGCTGTTTGATCAGGTGTGATTTGAAAATCAAGGCTGTTTGATCTCTTCATAGGGGGCTATATCGTTTCGCCTTCTCCCTTTTCTCCTTATTTCTACGCTTGGAGTCTTCGAAAAACCAGAGTTCGAGAGTTTCCCAAGACATTTGAATCTCAGGCAAGATTTCTTCCTCTCTTCTTCGTTTTAAGTAATTTTGATTTGAAAGGGTTGTTTTCGTACTGTTTCCGAGTCATTTTTAGTTAATTTCTTGCATTTCCTTAGGGTGAGTAATTTGGCTAGGGGATTTATTACGTTTTTTTGGGTTTTTCTTTGAGTTCTTGGTTTGTGTTTCTGCGTGTTCATCCTTAACTTCATAGGATTTCAACTAATTAGAGGCTTAGATCCAAAATTCTTTCACCCTTCGTTCAAACATTTGTTTGCAAACCCATGGATAGAGCTAGAGGAAAGTAATCAATAGAGGACGGCGTTGTAGTCTGGACGAGCACTGATTCTGATGAAAGTGATTACAGTGATGAAGAATGGGCATTGGTCCTTCATCGTTCGAAAGCTAAGTACGATTCCCTTCAAATGCGAAAGGGCGCTGAGACTAGCAATGAAGCATTAAAGAGGAGTCGATTGGCAACTGTGTCGGGAGCTGGAGTTCTATCGATTACTCCAATAGCTCGACTGACCAAGCCTCCAAGCCGACTTAGTGTAGAATCATTTTTACGAACGTCAAACCCTCCTTCTATTTTGACACATGAAGACTTATCATCTATTAGGGGTCGATATGGGTTCCCGAACGACGTTTGGGTTCCCGAACGACGTCCAGCTGCACCTTCCTTTTCCAAATGAACGAGCAAACACTGTGTCGAAGGGTTGGATCTGCATGTATACTATATACTTCAAATGTGGACTTTGACTTTTGATTCATCCCCTTCTTATTCAGAGCATGCACGACTACCAACTTACGATCCCTCAGCTGATGCCAAACGGGATGAGAGTTTTCTTGGGTTTAATTGTCATAGCTGATGTGGTGGGAATCGAGCTATTGGTAGATGATTTCCTCGCTCTCTACTACCCACAAGAGAACTCCAAGGACTGTGGTCGATACTCGATGTATCCGAGGAGGAAAAGTTAGGTGGTCAGTGAAATGAAGAACATCGACAGATACTGGCAGGATCGTTATTTTTTTATGCTTATGAATGATAAATCGATAGGTGGACTAGCCAATGCTTTTTACCCTTTATGTGGTTTTCTTCGTAAGTTTCGAACCAAGAATTGAGAGATGGATCGAACATTAGTCACTAAAATTTTGATGTTCATCATTGTCATTTTGTGTTGTAGTCAAGGAGCTAAGGAAGCCCCCGCCGAAAGCCCTTCTATTTGAAAAGAAGCTCGAGCAGCTACCAGCACAGCCGAACCAGGAATGGAACGAAATCACCGTGACTAGCAAGCTGAAATCATCGAGCCTTTGGAAGGACTTCATGGAAATTGAAACAGGTATAATTAAACGATTTCCTTCCTGGGTTGATTGGCCGTTTGTAATTAGAGAAATGTTGAGGAGACTTTTCGGCATTCCGTTGTTCATCGAGCCACTGTCTGACGGAGAGGCTTTGATCGCAGAGTTAAACTGGGACACGATGAAGATTGACATCCCTTATCCTAAAAAGCTACTCATGAGGAAGAAGACCGAAAAAGAGGCCACGAAGGCGGCAACAGTGGCGATAGCAGCACATGCATTTCGATCGCTTGAACCTCCGCCATTGCCATACATAGAATCCTCTTCGGAGCCTTCTAATGTACCTACTCAACCCCTTGCCTAGAAAAGGAAGGTGGATGAAAAGTCCAAGAAGAAGGCTCTGGTAAAAAGAAAGCAGGTAGCGAAGGCCACTATCTTCGAAGCGGATGGCGAGCCTCAAAAGAATGAGCAAAAGAAGGTTAACATAGAGGTGGACTTGCTGCCAGGGACGAGCCTCCTCCAAAACAAGGAACTTAGTGTTGGGATCATGCATCAGCTGTTGTTCGACGTTGATTTTGATACTATAAACGAGGGCTGGATTCAAAGCCATCTTGATGAATTCATATGGGATGGTTTGAAGGTATGTCTTCTTAACCTATGGATTCTGAATTTTATTATCCGTTTTTTTTTTTTTTTGAAAGGATAGTTTAACCTTGTGTTTGCATTGCAGAGCATTCTGCGGGGAATGGGACCGGTTTATCAGACTACAGAGAGAGCGGTTGAGCGGCGGGAACGCATCAAGGAGCTCGAGGACATAGACAGAGAACGGGGTGAAAGGCTGCTTGACATCAAATGAAGGTTTAGAGATGTCAAAGCGAGCATTGATGGCTTGATTGTGGAGCTCAAAATGCTCAACTAAACAGCCAAAGAGGGGGCGAAAATGATGAAGGCAATGGTCAGAAGTTCGACAAGGCGAAGGCCGAAAATGAAGCCCTAAAAGAGACTGTGAAGCAGAAGGATGCCGATATCTTGGGGCTTGTTACTCGTACTGTTGGTGAATATGAAAGGGCCACTCTTAAGGCTCGTTACGAGCTCTTAAAAGAGTATAGGCAAGGCCTACTTGTCGACGCCGACATCGATGAAGAAATCAAACTATTTGAGGAATCCACTGTCGAAGTCAGAGATCCTCTATCCACCCCCAAGTACGAGCATCGAGCAGGTTGACAATGCTATCAAACCCTCTGTTGTTGAGCTTTCTACTTCCGATAATCCCCCAAAGTCTGAGAAGACGGCGGACCGCTAAATTATATTTTGTATTCCATGGCTTGCATTCCAAAGACTTTATTTTTATTTTTTAATTAATTTTTTTATGGAACAACGGGCATTGTGTACCCTAATTATTCAAACATTGGATTTCGAACCCTTAATTTATAATTTATTCCCATCTATTTTCATGTTGTGAATCACTTAAATATTTTGATATCGTGTTTCAAAGTATATATGATGTGACGAGTGTCGAACAACACATAATTTGTCCTTTGATGAGACATCGTAATTATCCGAATATTGAACATCGAATTAGCTAGTTATGTGCAATAAAGATGTTAGATCGTCCATGGTTTTGGGAGCTGAATGGATGTAGCGAGCAACCATGAATCAGACTATCTAGTCAAGTCATTTAGGATAACGAACATAGAGTTAAGAACGTCAACCATGCCTAGAATGAGGATTGATTCCTAGCGCTCAAGACGAGGATTGGACGACGAATTACAAAATGAGTTTCATTACAATCATGAGTGATGCATGAAAATAGAAGTTTTTGCTTCGATAAAGTAGCTGCACTCGTTCATAGTAGATGACCTGCCTACGTACCCAAGTGTAGCGATCAAGCCATTCGTAGTTTAGTTTTACATTTTTTTTTGTTCGAATGATATGACTGGACTCATACAAACGTATACAAGCGGCCTACGTATCCATGTTGGGATCAAGTCAAACGTAGTTCATTCTTGTGGACGTAGACATTGACCTACAAGTTCGAACATGTTTCGAACATTAATTGTAATGGATCGAGACTTTACAATTGGGATTATATCAGGAATTACACAAAAAAGTAAAATTACAAGCAATATTTACGAAGGTGATGAGCATTCCAACTGTGAAGAACTTCGATGCCTTCAATCGTCTCAAGGCGGTAGACACCTAGATGAACAATCTTCAAGATCCTATAAGGGCCTTCCCAGTTTGCTCCCAACTTTCTAGCATTTGGCTCAGCAGTATTCTAGAATACTTTACAAAGCACGAGGTCTCCTTCGTTGAAAGTTCATGGACGAACTCTTGAGTTGTAATATCTCGCGACGGATTGTTAGTAGTTTGCCATGCGAACCAGAGCTTGATCTCATCTTTCATCAAGCAAATCCAGACTGTCATTGAGCATCTCTTGATTCTGATCCTCTTTCTCCAATGATAGCTATCGCCGAAGCGTGGGAACGACAATTTCTACTGGAACGAGCGCCTCTACTCCAAAGGTAAGTAAAAATGGAGATTCACCGATTACTCTTCTGGGTGTTGTCCTATATGTCCATAGAACGTCGTGAAGTTCATCTGCCCATTATCCCTTCCTAGCTTTGAGTTTTTTCTTCAAGTTATGGACAATCGTTTTATTCGTTGCTTCGACTTGTCCGTTACCTTGGGTCCGAGTGGAAAAACTAAGATCGATCTTCCAACCTCTACAGAATTTGTTAAAATTGCCAGAGATAAACTGGGACCCGTTATCAATAACAATTTCTTGAGGCACACCGAACCTACATATTTTGTTTCTCCATATAAAGCTTTCGACGTTTGAATCCTTGATTTCCGCATATGCTTCTGCTTCGACCTACTTTGTGAAATAGTTATTGAGGATAAGCAGGTATTTGTGTTGACCGCTCGCCCTTGGTAATGGACCCACGATGTCCATTGAGTACTTCATAAATGGATATGGAGATTCGATGCTTAAGAGTCACTCCGCTGGTTGATGGAACACCGGGGAATGCCGCTGGCATTTGTCACATCGTTTTATGAAATCATCATTATCGCTAAGTATGGAGGGCCAATAATAACCATGTCGTTTGGTCTTATTACACAAAGATCTCCCTCCAGAATGGTTTCCACACTCGCCTTCATGGATCTCCTTTAGAACGTAGGCCGCTTCTTGCTCACCAAGGCAACGTGCATAGGACCGTTGAATGAATGTGGAAATAACACATCGTCGATTAGCAAAAAACGCACAGCCTTAGTTCTGATCTTTTGAGCCTCGTGCCTATCTTTTGGTAATAATCCTACACGCAAATAGGTAATGACGAGCATTCTCCAATCGTCAATGGCTGTTTCTATAGTGACTACAATGTTCAACTCAATACTTGGCTTCTCGATATAACCGATCAGAGTTCATCATAAACTCAACTTAGTCGAACATCCTAATGCTGCAAGGGTGTCTGCTTGAGTGTTCAAACCCATTGGGATCCATAGGATCGTATAATCGTCGAATTTACTTGTAAGTGATCATACAACGTTTAAGTAGGACTCCATTCTTGTATCTTTCACTATACATTCCCCAAGTACTTGGTTCATGATGAACTGTGAATCGCTACGAATTTTCACCCGTTAAGCCCCCAGTGTCTTTGCTAGACGTAGTCCAGTTATCAGGACTTCGTATTCTGCTTCATTGCTTGAAGCCTTGAAACCAAGCCGAAACGACTGTTCGATAATTTCTTTATGGTATGACTTGAGGTAGATACCTATACCAAAGCCCTTACGTTCGACGCTCTATCAACCATAAGTGTCCAGCAATCTTTATGTTCGCCATTCGTCCTTGTAGGATCAGGGTTTAATTCAACAATAAAATCAGCCTATACATGAGATTTCAAGCTGGTCCAGGCTCGATAGTCGATATCGAATTTGCTTAACTCAACCGCCCACTTCATTAAACACCCAGATAAGTTTGGACTATGTAGGACGGCCCGCAATGTATAGGTCATCATTACTGTGATCGAATGAGATTGAAAATATGGTCTCAATTTTCGTGCAGCAGTGACGAGAGTAATGACTAACTTCTTAACAACCGGATATCTCGTCTCAGCACCAACTAGTGATTTGCTGATGTAACAAATGGGTTGTTCGCCATTTGTATCTTTGACGAGGACGGCACTTGCAGCATCCTTGGTCACTACCAAATACGGATAAAATCTTTCGCTGGTTAGATGCTTAGCCAGAATAGGTGAAGTTGATAAATACCTTTTGAGTTCGTCGAAGGCAATCTGGCATTGATTATTCCATTCGAACTTCTTGTTGCCTTTCAATAGCTTGAAGAATGGTTTGCACTTATCGGTGGAATGGATATGAATCTGTTGAGGGCTGCAATTCAGCTGGTAAGCTTTTGAATCTCCCTTTTGTTCTTTGGTGATGGCATATTCGTGATTGCTTTTATCTGGTCTGGATTGGCTTCGATTCCTCGCTGTGTGACAATATAGCCCAAGAACTTTCCAGACGAGACCCCAAAAGAAAATTTAGAAGGATTACGACACATGTTATGCTGTCTTCAGCCTTTGATACGTCGCACCAGCTTTCTTCAATCCGAATGGCATGAACTTGTAGCAGTAGATCTCCCTTTTTGTGATGAATGCTATCTTCTCTTGGTCATCTGGGTGCATGACGATTTGATTATATCCAGAGAATGCATCCATGAACGAGAGAAGTTCATGTCTGGCGATTTAAGCGATTTGAGCATTTCCTCTGGAGGTTGAGGCTTCCGGTTGAGCAATAGGGCTGCCCTGCAACGGTTGCTCTTGATGTTCGCGTTCGTCTGACAAAGTTGCTTTATGAATTTTCAGTGTATGACGGCCAAGAGCCCCACGATGGGCATCAAATTGTAGATGTAGGGAATCTACTGTCAAATTTTAACCGGGGTTAATAAATTAATAACAAAAACATACAATGGGATCCTTGGACATCATTTATGAAAATCACAAAGCAAACATGATTATGAAATAAACTAAGCAGAAAATGAAAGAAATAGGAATAACAACACCGATATTTATAGAGGTTCGCCGAAAATGTGCTACGTCCTCTTGAGTATGCTGATTTTTCACTATATATGGATTTTTAAAATACAATAGTTTTTAGTTTTTGGGTGTAATTTTTGGTAGTATAACAGTAAGTAGAAATAGAAGAAAGAAGGATCCCCTTTCCAAAGGGGTGTCTTCCCCTATTTATAGAGGAAAAATAGTGGGTCTGAGCCCACGGATAGTAGTGAGCAGTTTTTCCCCAAGGATGATTCGAAATACATGTAAGAATGTGGGTCTTGATGCCATGATTGTTCATGGGTTTGTCAGTTATTGAAATGGATCTGATATGACGTCATAATCGATCGTGGTCTTGGCGGTTATTGAAGTGGATATGATATGACGTCGTAATCGATCGTGGATTTGGCGGTTATTGAGATTAGCCTTTATTTGTAGTATTCATCAAGTGCGAACGACGAACGATGAAACAGTCAGTCAAGAAGGCTAAGGGATATGCATCGTTCGTGGCGTACTTTATTGGCACAAATGCTCACCCAATCCATGTTTGAACTGATGGGTCTAGAGCAGACAATTAAGAGTGAGTACAAACGATCATTGTTCACCCTTAAATGAATTGAGATCATCCATTAAGTTCGGCCCAAATATATGAAAATATCAAATACATTATGATCTGGAGTTCGATGTTTGTTTGACAAGCAGTCGAAGGCTAATGGTGTTATGGGGTGACGAAGTCTAACCCCTACATTAACAAGCTAGAATATTATGAATAATTTGACAAATTATAAGAAATATTTCAAAATAATTAAAAAAAATCTGGTAGAATGCCAAACATCTTCTAAAAGAATACTTTTCGTTGACTAGAGACTTATGTTGATTACCAAACTTATTTTGATATATTACCAAAAGTATTCTACAATAATACCCTTCGACAATCAGCGACTAGAGATCGTCGGAAGTTTGGGTTATCTCTGATTGTCGTAGGGTAATTTTAGTAGTTTTATGCTGGATTTTAGTTTCCTTCCACTCTGGAGAGATTAAAATTAGTTGGTCCCATTGTAGCTTTTTTCCACCAAGTTTTCCTTTCACTCTTCTCTTCATTCATACCAAACATGCTAGTCTATCATTTTCCATTCAAAAATCCCTCCTCCCTTCCTTCCCTCCTCTTTTCCACGATACCAAACGTAGCTTTAAGATAAAATAAGTTGTTTAATCTTTACCAATAAACTAAGTTTTTATAATCATTAAATTGAATTTTAAAAAAACAAGAGAAAATTACTTAAATAACAACTTTTTTAATCCATTGACCAGTATGACACAAATACTCAATTTTTAATCAATATGACACAAATTTAATTAATTTTAGTTTAATTTTATGTTATATTGATTTAATGTTAATTTTTTATGTCATGTTAATGTAATGGTCTCTAAATTTTATATTATTCATGTGCTTTTCTCTTTTAACAATTTGATCTATATATGAGAGTATTTATATTTATGTATCGTACCGTATATT
>JAFMPE010126683.1:0-10603 GCA_024759925.1 Ficus religiosa | reverse complement strand
TATTTGTTTGAGTCCTTCAATAGATGGGTTCAAACACTTTTTCAGGGACGAAGCTGGATAGGCTGCCTTTTAAGTTGGTTTCGGTTGTTATATCTATTGCTGAGAAGATTTCCTATAGCTATCAATTTTTTGGATAAGGAAATCAACTTCGTGACGTATAAGCTTTTCCAAAAAGAAGGAAATCAACGGAGAGATGATATTTTTGTGGCAAGCAAATATATGGTCACCAAAAGTTATTGTTCCACAAGAATATTGCACCACGCCCATGCTCAGAGAAGAACATTTTCTCACTTCATTCATCATGTTAACGAAAGAAGAGGGAGTGAATTGGTTTCAAGTCCTTTTCACTCTTGGGTGGTGCTATTATTAACTTTGTTTTTCCATGCCAAAGAATATGCCATTTTATGTCATAGCAACGAATAATTGCATTAATAAGAATTGTCCTCTCTCTAACTCTCTCTCTCTCTCTCTTATCTTTCTCTCCTCGTCCACCTCCCTATTGAAAGCTCCATGTGTCAAGACAAAGGAAAATAAAAAATAATTCTTCTTCTTAGCCACATGAATAAATTTTTTTTCACCATTCTCATTTAATGACATTTTAATGAATCCTAAGAAAAGATTTTTCTTCTTCGTTAGATTCCCAACCCAGTTGAAACAAGTCTCATACAACTCATGACATAACTACATTAAACCAAATCCTCCCTCCTATATATATAGATATAGACATAGATATATAGTTATACACACGCTTCATCATCATCTCATTCCAACAGCCAAACAGTACTCGAAGAAAACCCATCATCATGAACAAGAACAAAACCAACAACAACCTAGCCATAGTGCAAGAGGATTCCGTCCTTTTCCCAGGAAAACCACCATTAGCACCCAAGCAGTACTCCTCCGAGTGCTGGTTCGACGACGCCTGCATCCTCGACATGGACTACTTCGTCAAGACCCTCTCCGGCATCAAAGCCAAGGGCGTCAGGTCGGATCTCATCGGCTCCATCATCACCCACTACGCCTGCAAGTGGCTCCCCGACCTCTCCGGCGCCGCCACCGCCGCCGCTGTGTCCTCCGCCGAGAAGGCGGCCAGTAACATCTTTGAAGAGTCCTCGCCGGAGAGCGTCACGGCGTCGTGGATGCGGAAGCGGTTCTTTGTGGAGACCCTCGTCGGAGTCCTGCCGCCGGAGAAGGACTCCATCCCCTGCAACTTCCTCCTCCGGCTGCTCCGGACGGCGAATATGGTCGGGGTGGAGCCGACGTACAGGGCGGAGGTGGAGAGGAGGATAACGTGGCAGCTGGACCAGGCATCGCTCAAGGAGCTGATGATTCCGTCGTTCAGCCACACGTGCGGGACTCTGCTCGACGTAGAGCTTGTTATCCGGCTGGTGAAGAGGTTTGTGAGCCTCGATGACGCCGCCAAGAGCGGCTTGGCCATCATCAAGGTCGCCAAGCTCGTCGACTCTTATCTAGCGGAGGCGGCGGTCGACGCCAACCTCACCATGACGGACTTTGTGGCCCTCGCCGGTGCTCTTCCCAGCCACGCCCGTGCGATGGACGATGGCTTGTACCGAGCCATTGATACCTATCTCAAAGTAAGTAATATAATTGGGTTTCCTTAATTAATTATAATTTAGAGGAATATTATGGGTGTTGTGAGTTTTTGTAATTATTATATCTTATCTTGGTCGTGTGTTGTCACTAGCCAGTGCTTCTTCATCTGGAGAATTAGGTGGGTAAGACTACTGTACCGAAAATGACTTCACATGAATGCCCTTCATGTCCACTACAATATTTTCCTAGTTTGGCTGTTTTCTTGTCCTAACTATTTTACTATTATTATTATTATTATTTGCGGTATAAGGTTTTTCTTTTACTCTTGCTCATCAAAAAAGTATGAAAACATTTTCATGTTTCGGAATTGGGGAGTTTCTATCCAAATTTTTTGACTTCCACCCCCTAAGCTATAGTTGAGCGGGGTTTAGGTTGTAACGATCTATAGTATGTGTTGTACTAGTCAATTGGTTTTTTATGGCTTATCAGTAACTTTGGGAGTTACTACTTTCCCATGCCTCTAATTTACATCGTTCATGTAAATATGTACGTATATAAATTATACACACATGAGCATTCAATAAAAGACATGGTGCAAACACCCGTGACATATCGGTATGTATGTCTCTCTATATATACAATGCAGGCACATCCAAGCGCGTCCAAGCACGAGAGGAAGAGCCTATGCAGGCTAATCGACAGCCGGAAACTGTCGCCGGAAGCGTCACAGCACGCCGCGCAGAACGAGCGGCTGCCGGTGCGAGCGGTGATCCAGGTGCTGTTCTCGGAGCAGTCGAAGCTGTCCCGGAACATAAACGACTGGAGCGGGTCGTTCAGCGGGGCATGGAGCCCGAGCCTGGGGATGGAGCCGCCGGGGAGGTGCCTGTCGAAGAGGGAGATGTCGACGCAGCAGATGGAGATACGGCGGCTGAAGGAGGACGTGCTGAGGCTGCAGAGCCAGTGCAACAACATGCAGGTGCAGATGGAGAGGATAATGTCGGAGAAGAAGCAGAAAGGGACGTTCTTCAAGTGGAGGAGGTTTGGGCTAGTTCCTTCCTTCAAGACCAGCACCGCCGTTAGTGTGGTTGGGACCAAGATCGAGGAGAGTCATGATGAAGGAGATCATGATCATGATCATATTGCTGGGTTTGAGCGACAGACGCCGATGATGAACATGAAAACCAAGCTGGTCAGAGGGAGGACCCCACCCAAATGGCGGAGATCCATGTCTTAATTAGTCTTCATGATCATTACTATCATCCATGATATCATGATCATGGTGAGCCATTTCAAGGCTTGGTTTGTTAATTAGAGTCGAGATCTCCTACCCAGATTTCCTGTTTCCTTAGTTGTTTTTTAATAGTGTGAATTTAATATTTTTCTATAGAAAAAAACAATTTAAGAAGATAATCATTAAGACAGGAAAATAGGATCGTTTATTTTTAGTTAGTTAATTAGGGGCTAATATAGTGACCTATCGTTGTTTTTACCAACTAAATTTATATGTGTATGTAATATTATATTTAGAAGTTCGTTTGATTATGTAATAAAGCAGGCCCCTGCACCTGCAATATCAAATATTTATAGAAATAATAGAAATGTTTGGATTTTGATTAATTATTGCGTGGATATGTCTTTATGAAACACCAATTAAAGTCAGAAAAGCCAAGAAGATGGAAATGACTCAAAATGACACGACAAGCAACTGAAAACGACACATACAGTATAAAGCATAAAAAATTTAAAAGGTCAATGAAACGACAAGCAACTGAAAATGGCATATATGATAAAGTGTACAGAACAAAAAATTTTAAAAGGTAAATCGACAGTAAAATAAAACAAATGAAAAACCACACGAATCGATTAAAAAAAAAATAGAGAAAAGAAGCAACACCTAGATTATAAACGACAACGAACAACAAACGACACCAAGTGGAAACGACACTTTGTTTTTGTTTTTGTTTTTTTTGGAATTATGAGATTTTTTTTTTTTTTTTTTTAAATTTGAAGATGGGGAATTTCGAATCTGAACCTTTTAAGTACAATTTCAAGAACAATATTAAAACGAAATCATGTCAAAATGAAAATGATATATTTTTCCCAAATTTTTTTGTAACAGTTTTTTTCCTCCAATTTTAATAAGGTGAGTAGGTAGCATTCAATTGAAAAATTCAAGGCTTTTTTGCATTGTTACATCCTAAACTTATCGTAGAGTTACAATTTATACCCTGAACTTTTAATTTTGACAATTTGCATCATGAACTTATAATCTATAACAATTTGCACTCCATTGATAATAATATTATTCTTTTGAAAGAAATTGATTTGTGATTTGTACATAAGTTGTTAATTCATGATATGAATAATATATCATTTTTAACCCCAATTTATTGAAGTTGAGATCTTTAATTAGGTTTTATCAAAATATAAAAGTTTGAATTAACTTTGTTCCAAATATAAATTTGGGTTAACATTGGTTAAAAAGAAAATTTCAAGCTCTTAATTAACAATCTATATGCAAGTGAAGTCTCAATTTTCAGTAAAAAATCAACATTGTTTGTCAATAAGGTATAAATTGTTACATATTTATAAGTTTATGGTGTAAATTGTAACTCTATAATAAATTTAAAGTGCACCAAAATTCAAATACTTCTAAAGAAAATAAAAAATTAAATACGAAAAAATTCAGAAATGCAAAATATATTTTCCTAAAATACAAAATTCCAATGATAAAGTATGCAATTTTTCTTTAATATCGTCGCTGTTCCTATAACTGATAGTTCTAAAAATTGTAATAATCTCATATCACCTTTTTCTAAGATATATATATATATATATATTAATAATCTCATATCAGAGCAACAAATCATAAAATTTATTAAGAAAGACAACTAATCTGGATTAGATGGTAAACAAAATTAAAGGGTAAAATCTAAGGAAAAAGTACCTGAATGACACAAATTTAAAGATCATTACACCACCATGACACAAAAAATAAACACTAGACTAACATAACACAAAATTAAGTTAAAATTAACTAAAATTTGTGTATATTGATCAAGAATGAGGAATTTGTGTTAAGTTGGTCAATAGATGAAAAAAATGTAATTATTTAGATAATTTTGTTTAATTTTTTTTTTGGTAATAATATGGCTTTTTCAAAAAAAATAAATAACAATGGCAGTTATTCAGCTTCCCACTGATTTAAAAAAAAAAAAAGAAGAAGAAGAAGAGGAAGAAGAAGAGAAAAGAGAATCTCAAACGACATTGTTTCAATTGGCCAAACCAGGACAAATTTTTATGCTCAATAAACGATATTTTATTTTAACTCTTCTTCTTCGGAATGTGTATCTTATCCCGTATGTAACCGTTAAACCTCACCCAAAACCCTGTGAAAAACAATGCTCTGTTACTCCAAAAATGGCGGTTTCAGCTAAAGCCTCTCGGATTCCTCCGAACCCAGACCTTCCCGAATCTCAATTCCCGAACACCCACAGGCCCAAAGCCCTCAGCTTCTCTCCCAAAAGTCTCCAAACCCACCATCTCTCTTTCAGAAAAACGCAAGAACCATTGTCAGTCCTCAGTACTTCCTCTATCGACACCCAGAACCAGAACCCAAACGATGATCTGCACAATCTCTGTCTTCACGGGGACCTGGAAAAAGCCCTGAAACTCTTGGAATCCATGGAAGAGCTCCAGATTTCCGTCGAAGAAGACGCTTGTATTGCTCTGCTGAGGCTCTGCGAGTGGAAGAGAGCACGCGAAGAAGGGGCTCAGGTTTATTCCTATGTCTCAAAGGTGATGACCCAGTTGAGTGTTCGGCTCGGAAACGCGTTGCTGAGTATGTTCGTGAGGTTTGGCAACTTGGTCGATGCTTGGTATGTGTTTGGGAAAATGGAGGAAAGAAATGTGTTTTCTTGGAACGTTTTGCTTGGTGGGTATGCGAAAGCCGGGTTCTTTGACGAGGCTTTGAATTTGTACCATAGAATGATGTGGGTTGGAATTAGGCCTGATGTGTATACTTTTCCTTGTGTTCTGAGGACTTGTGGGGGCGTACCTGACCTGGCCAGGGGTAGGGAGATTCACGTTCATGTTGTTCGATTCGGGTTTGAGTCGGATGTCGATGTTCTTAATGCTTTGATCACCATGTATGTGAAATGTGGTGATCTTGGCAATGCGCGGTTGGTGTTCGATAAAATGCGCAGGAGAGATAGGATCTCGTGGAATGCTATGATCTCTGGCTATTTTGAGAATAGGGAGTGTTTAGAAGGACTTAGCTTGTTCTTAGTTATGCGCAGGTTTTCAATAGTTCCAGATTTGATGACTATGACTAGTCTAATATCCGCTTGTGAGCTTCTTGGTGATGAGAGATTAGGTAAAGGAATTCATGGTTATGTGATGAAAACGGGTTTTGCTGACGATATCTCGGTGGATAACAGTCTGGTTCAGATGTACTCGAGTATGGGGTTTCTGGAGGAAGCAGAAAAAGTTTTTTCCAGAATGGAGAGTAAAGATGTTGTGTCATGGACAGCGATGGTTTCAGGTTATGACAATAACGAGCTTCCTGATAAAGCTGTTGAAACTTACAAAACAATGGAGCTTCAGGGAGTTACGCCAGATGAAATAACTATAGCAAGTGTTCTGACAGCTTGTGCCTGTTTAGGCCATTTAGACATGGGTGTCAAGCTTCATGAGCTTGCTATTAGGACCGGGCTCATCTCATTTGTTATCGTGGCAAACTCACTTATTGATATGTACTCTAAGTGTAAACGCATTGATAAGGCCTTGGATGTGTTCCATCATATCCGAGACAAGAATGTCATATCATGGACATCAATTATTCTTGGACTTAGGATTAATAATCGGTGCTTCGAGGCTTTGATCTATTTTCGAAAAATGAAACGTTTGGTGAAACCAAATTCAGTTACTCTGGTTTCTGTCTTATCTGCATGTGCTAGAATTGGAGCTTCGATATCTGGAAAGGAGATTCATGCTCATGCTTTGAGGACTGGTGTCGCTTTTGAGGGCTTTTTACCCAATGCCCTTTTAGATATGTACGTACGGTGTGGAAGGATGGGTCCTGCTTGGAACCAGTTCAACTCTAACGAGAAAGAGGTCTCAGCATGGAATATTCTGCTTACAGGATATGCCCAGCGAAGGCAAGGAGAGCTTGCTGTGGAGTTATTTCGTAGTATGGTAGATTCCAAGGTGAGTCCAGATGAAATAACTTTTATTTCACTACTATGTGCATGTAGTAGATCTGGTATGGTCACTGAAGGTTTAGAGTATTTCAGTAGCATGACGCATGGTTACTCAATCACTCCTAATCTGAAGCACTACGCATGCGTTGTCGACCTACTTGGTCGTGCTGGACAGTTAGATGATGCCCATGAGTTCATACAAAAAATGCCTATAAGTCCAGATGCAGCCATATGGGGTGCTTTATTGAATGCTTGTAGGATTCACAGAAGGGTTGAGCTTGGGGAACTCGCAGCACAACATATTTTTGAAATGGATGAGGAAAGTGTGGGGTATTACGTTCTCTTGTCTAAACTATATGCCAACAGTGATAGATGGGATGAAGTTGCGAGAGTAAGGCAGATGATGAGAGAGAGGTGTCTAATTGTGGATCCCGGGTGCAGTTGGATAGAAGTAAGAGGAAAAGTTCACGCCTTCTTAAGCGGTGACAGTTTCCACCCTCAGGTTAAGGAAATAAATGCAGTCTTGGAGGGATTTTATGACCGAATGAAAGCAGTCGGTTTTGGAGGAGCAGAAAGAGGTCCTGCCGATGAAGTTGAAGCTTCAAAAGCAGAGATTTTTTGTGGGCATAGTGAGAGGCTGGCTATTGCTTTTGGGCTTATAAATACTGCCCCCGGGACGCCTATTTGGGTAACAAAGAATCTGTACATGTGCCAAAGCTGTCATGCCACAGTAAAATTTATCTCTACGGTTGTGCGGAGGGAGATTTCTGTAAGAGATGTTGAAGAGTTCCACCATTTTAAAGATGGTATCTGCTCTTGCGGAGACGAGGGTTATTGGGGAAAACCTGACAAGTAGCGTTTTGCTAGGTAGATTTTTTGGCATTGTATCAATTTGATAAAATGAGGCCCTGACAAGTTGAATGTTGTATACTTGATGGAGCTGATGCGGTTAAGATATGATTGACCAGCTCTTGAATTGCCGTGTAATTTAGGGTGCTACAGAAGAACATTGTGATGATCTGCTCGCAAAATCTTGAAATACAAAGACTTGGAAGAGGGAAAGAGCTGTTATAAAAAGCTGTTATTTTGCTCGATTTTAACAACTGTGATCAGGAAATTTATGTCCGGGCTTCAGTTGGAAATTTTGTTCACCTCGGAAACAGCTTACTTGAATACTATAGTTTATCCTGCTGAATCATGCTCTAGCAGGAGAAAAAATATATATCTGTAAAAGCGTAACAGCTGATATTGTAAATTTACAGATGAGATATCCACATGAAATGCTGACTTTTTTCAGACTACGATTTTGTTCCATATTAGATATCTATCAGTTTGCTTGCAGGACTAATAGAGGAATTGTAGAGGAATGGACATATTGAAGAAACGGAAACCACAATATATATATATATATATATATATATATTAGACAACAAGCCGTTATTACGAATTTGGCACAACCAATCTTATACACAAATCAACAAAGAAAATACCTAAATTTCACACTGTTATTCTAAATAATAATACGAAAAATTGAGGAAATATGTATAATATAAGAAAAGAAAAATGACGACAGATCAAATGCATATATGCTGGTCATATTTTCACTGCTTTCTTGATGGTCTTGATGGATGACTTGAGGAAGCTATTATTCCCTATGATATGATGCTGCTCTTCATAACCCTCGTCATCTCCGCTAACCATCGGCTTTTTTCTCATACAGTCCACGCCTTTCTTCATACCCAAGATAATGGATGGCGAAGACGGAATTCGGCGAATCGCCCTCGCACTCTCACACCTCGCAAGCTTTCTTTCCTTTCCAACACTCTGGCTCCTTCTCTCTCTTTCTTCAATAGCCTTACAGCTTTCAACGCCTTGTGTGACAGGGGTCATTTCAGACATTTTGATCGTTTCTTTCCCCTGTTGCTTCTCCTTCTGAATCTGTTTCATTATCCAGTCTTCTCTGTCTCCAGATTCTGGAGACTTCCAACTCGTGCTCTCCTTTTGTGGGTACTTGAGATTTAGCTTGCTGACAATATCATCGTCAGTCCGGTTTCTCTCATTTTCACTTTCATCATGTTGAGGCTGCTCCAAGTCTTCTTCTTGAGCATTCTCTAATAGCATTTGGAGCCACTTCTCCACGTTCCCTTTGCCACGCTCTTTCCTGCTTTCTTCATCTTCCTCGATTTCTGGTTCTTGGGGGATTGAAGGTTGAAAATTGTGTTTTCTCTCCTCTCCTACTTCAGATGTGCAACCCTTATGCTCATTTACGTTGTCATCCTCCAAGACAACAATGGCTTTACCGCGCTCCCGGCGTTTGTCTATGGAAAAGTCCTTTTCAGTTTTCTTCAGTTTGTTCGCTCTCTCAGATCGCTTTTCGTCTTCACTTAGAGAGACAAAACTGGCTTTACTGCACTCCCGGCGTTCATCTATGGGAAAGTTCTTTTCAGTTTTCTTCAGTTCGTTCATTCTCTCAAATCCCTTTTCATCTTCACTTAGAGATAATCCAGCTTCAGATGCTTTATGTTCTTCCTCCAGGAAAAATCTCAGTTCCTTGTGTAGAGGCGTTCTTGGTCTGATTCCAGGTAAATAAAGAACGGTCTTCTGGTCTCGCTCTTCAATCAAGGCGTCTTCCATTCTTGATCTCTTCCTTGCCTGTTCCCACTCGGGTCTGATTTGTTTCTCGATCTCATCTCTTTGTTTATACTTCTTGTGGAGCTCCTTCTCAGCGGCATCACAAATGGCCTTTTGAGCTTCGAGTCTTGCCATGAGTGCATTTGCTGCAGCTTGGTTCAGTCTCACCTGCTCTTTATAAACGACGCTCCTACAAGAAAGGATCATGTAAAAAGATCAGACACTTCTAAGAAATCCGTGAAAAAACTTTTAACGTAAAACAATAGATATTTTTTATCTTACTGGTGCATAGCATCTCTTATCATCTTCTCGAGCATAGTTCTGTACGAGGACTGTGCCTCAGCTAGCTTCCTGCACTTTTCTGCCCGTCTCCTACGCTTTATCAGTTCCATTTCCAGGTCCTGAATGCTCAGCTTTTCTTCTTCATTCTTTCGCCTCATTCCGTTCACTTCATCATCAAGTTTCAACACTTCAGCCTGCATCCTTGCAGTTTCTTCTCTTTGTTTGAGGGAATCCTGGGCCATGACAATGGCTTGATATGGGTTTTCATTCTCTTTAGTGGTCTTTACTCTTCTTGCAGCTAAAACAACCAAATAAAAAGAAAAAAATGGGTTAATTTGGCGAGAAATAATCTTGGACAGAAACTGAAAAGCATAATTGCGCTTCTTTGTGCACCTACCTATAGCAGGAGAGTGTGACCTCAACCTATTGTAATCCACAGATTGCAAAATAGACGAAGAGCCATAAGATTCTCTTCGAGAAGCAACAATAGCAGCTGGAGCAAGGCCCAGTTGCTCTTTAGATTCAATGAAATGCTGCGGAAAAGAATGAGAATTCACAGCCTGTGAAGAATTCAATTCCTCGTTTTCACCTTCAGAGAACAAAAACGAGAAAGCCCTGTGCCTGCCAATAATGTTCAAATGAACAGACTATCAGCTACTAATATGTTCTCCTATCGAAAACCATAAGTAAGTCGAAATTGAAAAAATTGGCCCCACCTGAAATCTGAATTGGCAGAAGCAAAGATTGATAAGAACTGGTTTACAGAGATGCCCAACTGAAAATCCCACCATGGAATTAGAAACTCTAGCTTGTTGTGTTTTTTCTTGCAGGCTTGCCACTGTAATATCCTCAGATTGCTTGGCACGGTCAATCCTCCCCCTGCATTTTTCAGTAAAATGCCACAATTAAATGCTGGTGAGAGAGAGAGAGAGAGA
>JAFMPE010126672.1:387-24348 GCA_024759925.1 Ficus religiosa | reverse complement strand
AATTTTCTTCTTATTTCTGAAAGTCATCTGGCCCTTGATAACCAACTTGGTGTGCTTGATTTTTCTAGGGTGGTCTCGTAACTTATTCTTATTATTTTGTCCGAAAAGACAATTTTCGCAGTATATTTCTCATACTGCTTATCTCATTATTGTACAGTCATACCTTTGACTATTCTTGGTCAACCCTTTGACTTTTTGGTCAACTTTGACTTTCTTAATCAAACTTCGACCAACATGAAATCATGAAATTTTATCATGTCGTTTTTCTTAAAATGCCCATACAAGGCTAAATAATCTATCATTGAGTCTCGTGGCTAGTTAACCGAGAACTCAAACTTATAATATTTTTCTCTTCCGATTGTGATCCAGACTTAGGTTTTCCTTGTTCCAAAGGAAATCTAGAGTCATCAAAATTTCCGGGTATTACACTCCCGAAGCCTTCATGTTCCATAATTTGACCAATGCGGACAATTTCGTATATTTACTACACCCGTCACACAAGGGCAACTCGGCATCTTTCATCATTGCATCAAATATCTCCGGACGATGCACAAATTGTTCTTCCAAATCATTAACCATATCAAACAAATTATCTCCTACATCTTCCTCAACAATAGGTTCTTTTCATTTGTTCTTCGATGTTGGATTCAAACACATTTCACTGTGTAAATACCATATTTGGTACGAACAAATAATCCCACGGGCAAGCAAATGTCTTCTAACTTTATCAACTAAATGAGATCTATGATTTCCATAATCCACACAAGGACATCGAATCTTATCATTCTTCATGTGGTTTTGGCAAATGACAAAAATTCTTCAACACCATCTCGATATTTTCTAGTCAATCTATTAGCCCACATCCATTTTTGATCCATTTCCAAGAACCCAACATAAATCGAAATTAAAGATTCATACAATTCATTCAATAATCAATATTTTTGCATTTAAAATACATCATATTAAGCTTTCGAAATAATTTAACAAATCATACTTTAAAAAAAATGAGAATTTACCATTTTAGATATCTACAATAATTCATCAATAAAAATTAAATAACTCAAAAGAAGAGTAAGTAATAATCACTACTTACAAATAATTACTATAAGAGAGTGTTGGTTTAGTGGACCATGGTAGTGGAGGAGATGTGATTTCGCAGGCCTCTATAATGTTTTTCACGGCTGCGGAACAGTTTTGTAAGATAAAAAAGAGGGCTGTTGGTAGGGGTAATAAAAATCCGGAGGATTACACGACGGTTCTCGCAGAACCGTCATGTAATCCTCCGGTTGCACGACAGTTATTTAAACCATCATGTAATTCGAAGATTACACGACAGTTTTGTTTTAACCGTCGTGTAATCCTCTGTTTACACGACGGTGTAATCTCCGTCGTGTAATCCAACTCTTGTAGTAGTGAAAGTAATTTTATTTAGAAAAATTCACATGTCCCTCGGATATTAAGTTTTGAAACTCGTATGAAGCAAAGCTTTTAGTATACAAATAAGTTTAAAATAATAATATTATAATGATTATATAAAAATAATGCAACACATTAATTAATACTAATCAAACATCAAATTCTGATAATTGCTACACATGATGTTGAATTGCCATTAAGTATAACAATTACTGGATTTAGTATTGAAAATAATATTATATTAGAGAGTGACTTTCCTACTAAATGTCAAAATGTGCTTTGAGCACGAATTTGACATTATTTACATTGTAGATGCTCGTAGTGAAGAATTAATAGTCTAGCTAGCTTAGAAAAGTTCAAAGTCACATCACAAGAAACAGATATTGGGTTTTTTTTTTTTTTTTGGTGGCATATTGAGCTTCTTTTTAAGTGACTTAAATAACATATTATATTTTTGATACACAGTGATAAGGATAATTCCTTTTGCAATTCTTTCTTTTTCCTTTCGTCTTTCTCAAAGATATTCTCTCTTTTTTTTTTTGGCTAGAAGTTAAAGATATTCTTTTGTTAAATGAACTTTCTTAAAGATTTTCTAACCTTACCATTCTCAATTACCTTAATAAACTTAGTTTAGGCTTCCCGACTTAAAAAGGAAAGAATAATTATGCTCAAGAGAAAAGGGAAATTCTAGTTAAAATGAGTGTATTATGTTCTTTAAAAAAGTGAAAATTTGGGATTTGCATTTGAATTGAATAACTTTATAGAGTGAAACATTCAAATGTTTGCATATTGAAATACAAACATTGCATTGAATCAAATACCAAACTGAATAGGTGATCCAAAAGAAATAATAAGGATAATTCCTTTTGCTGTTCTTTCCTTTTTTCCTTGGTCTTTCTTAAAAATATTCTAAATCTACTATTCTCAAATACATTATTATGCTTAGTTTAGGCTTCGCAACTTAAGAAGAAAAAGATAGTTCTTGCTCTAAAAAAAGGGAAAGCATGGTTCTTGTTTTAGAGATTCCTTTTTCTTTAATTTGTCCTTCCTTCTTTTGTTTCTTAATTATTTTTTTTCCCTGATCTCTATAACATTTTTAATACAATGCTCAATTTTTCAATAAATGCCAAGTTCTAATATTTTAAATAATAAAATTATGCTCCAAAGCAATGGTATACGTAATTTGGTGCTTAATCTAACCAAATATTGCAAAAGCCAAAGTTTTAATTTGGCTGTTTAATTTGGTTGATATGTCGACGACCTTTCACTTAATAATTAGATTGTCATTTTTCAAAACATAGAATTTATGAAGAAAAATAGTTGTAATATTTAAAAGAACATTGTGCATCAGAGTACAAAATGTAACATTAATATAACAAATATGCCATTTTAAACTTTCATATTTCGTCAAAATAATAATAATAATAATAGTATTTGTATTAGAAATTATTTTAGAATTGTCGCCACTGGTCACGGTTGATAACCTAGAGCTATATTGTGAATCCTCACTTAAATTTGTCATTTTCTTTTTTAAATTGAGGCCGGAATTCAAACCACTGGATCAACCATTCAATTAAATGATATTGAGCATATATCTTAACTTTTCATAAGAAACAAGTGTGCTATTTGTTTGCAAAATTGTGCTAAATTTTATTTGTGACAATTCTACCAAGATATCTTCTTTAATTGTGAAAGAATCCACACGAATCAGATTTTTTTAGTAACATATATATATCAAAAGAGAATTGGAATTGGTTAAACAATAGTTGGTTTGAAAACAATGATCGGTTGTAACAATCCCTCATGGACTGTTACAGTTGACTTCGTATTTAATCATTCATCTTTTATAAAATTGTAGAAAATATTAAGCTTGAAATAAAAATCTTTACATAACGGAAAACTATATTTATAATAAATATATATATTTATATATTAATTCTGAAGTTTAATTTTGATATAGTTTTAAAAAAAATTATAAATATATATTTTTATATATATTAATTCTGAAGTTTAATTTTGATATAGTTTTAAAAAAAAAATTTAGAGCTTTCTAAAATTATCTAAGTAAAGTTTTCTGTTATATAAAGATTTTTATTTCAAGCTTAATATTTTCTGCAATTTTATAAAAGATGAATGATTAAATACGAAGTCAACTGTAATGGTCCGTGAGGGGTCGTTACAGATATGGTATCAGAGTGGTTTCCTATTTCCTATCATGCATCGCCACGTATCCACTTCAAACTTCTTCAAGTAAGTAATTAATTAATTTCCTTAAATAGAAATGTAAGAGTTGTGAGGTGATGTTCTATTTATGGAAAGTTTGAATCCTGAATCAATATCCAAAAAAAAAAAAAAAAGAACCAAGTCTGTTATTAACAATTTTGCTACTAACAAACGACTAAGATAAGATGGTACGTGGACGAGGGTTCGAGGATGTGGTAACAGCTGAGTGCAAGCCGAAGATGAGATTGTTGCGGAACCTAACTTCGTAGAAGTTATAGCGCAGTTGCGTCAAGACCAAAGAAGGGGTCGTGGACAAGTTGAAAATGAAGGGATGACAAAGCCTAATTTAGTAGAAATGGTGGTTCAACTTCAAAGGCAAGTTCAGAAACAACAGGCTCTCATTAACAATTTGCAAGCTAATGCCAACAAAGTGGAAGTCCCCATTAATCCATTGGCTGCACAACCAGTGCAAGATAGAGGAGTTCAAGTAGCAACAAATCATGAGCCCCTGTTCTGCGATTCAAGACGATGAAGCCTAAGGAATTCAATGGTTCAACTGACCTTTGGTAGCTCAAGGATGGTTGAAGTCGATCGAGTTACTCCTTAATTTCATGGGTTTAACTGAGAATGAAAAGTGAAGTGTGCTTCATACTGTTTGATGGATGATACTAGAAGCTGGTGGGAAGAAATAGAGTTGAGCAGGGATATAAGTCAGATGATATGGGAAGACTTTATCCAGGAATTTAATGAGTAGTATTTCAACATGTTTGTGACTAGGGAATACTATGACGAGTTTAATAACTTTCGTGAAGGAAATCTATCGGTGACAGAAGCTGTTAAGTGGTTCAACCAACTAGCACGCCTTTGTTCCCACATGGTGCCAAATGAAGAAGAACGGCTGAGGAGAATGATCGGAATGTTGAGACCCGAGATTGCAATGATTATTGACAGCGGGATTGCTCCACCAACCACCACAGCTGAATGTGACAGGTGTGTTCTTCGTGCTTAATATCATCTGAATAAGTAAAAGGAAAGCCAGGCTCGTCAGAGCGAAGTCCCTAAAAACAACAACAACAATAACCAGAACCACGGAAACTTCAAAAATTGAGGCAGGTCTCAGGGAGGTCAGTGGAACAAAAACAAGATGAAGGGGAACTTTTCCAATCAGAGGAACCGTAACAACTGTCAAGGAGGAGGCCAACCAACTAAGCAAGCCAAAAACATTCCACCTTGTTCAAAGTGTGGAAAGCTACATTTAGGGGAGTGCCGTATAGACACAAATCTATATTACGGTTGCGGACACGAGGATCACATGTCCAAGGATTGTACAAACAGGACGTACCAGCCCTTCTAGCAAAGACAGCAGAGAAACCCACCGGCTCAGCTCCACAGTATGCATGCCACTCTTGATGGGCCTTATATTTCCCAAAGATGACTTAAGGCTCCTGTACTTACCACTAATGCCAGAATTTTCACCATGACCAAAGAAGAAGCAGCTGCCGAGACTTCTACTACTGTCACAGGTCAGATACTTGTTCATAACCAATATGCTAATGTTCTTTTTGACATAAGAGCCTCACACTCCTTTGTGTCTTCTACTTTTGCTAAAAGACTAGGAATAAATCAGGATATCTTGAGTCAATGATTCACTACGACACTACCCTCTGGGGAAGTGATGATGTCTACTCATTGGTTATGAGCAATGCCAATGAGAATTGTCGACAGAGAGCTCTACAGTAATCTAATAGTGCTCGAGATGTTTGACTATGACCTAATTTTAGGTATGGATTTCTTGGGAAAGTATCACGCATATATTGAATGCCGAAGACGTAAGGTCGTGTTTGATCCCAAAGAAGATGATCGATTTGAATTCATTGGTGATGTGAAGAAGAAGATGAAGTTGTTCCTGTCAGCAATGAAGGCCCGAAAGATGCTAGCCAATGGCTGTAATGGTTTCTTAGCCAGCATCATGGATAAGAAGAAAGAAGACAAATTGAAACTTGAAGATGTACCTATCGTACGAGATTTTGGTGATGTGTTTCTAGAGGACTTGTCAGGTTCGCCACCAGATAGAGAAATCAAATTCGAGATTGAGTTAGCACCGGGCACTGGGCCAATCTCTAAGGTACCTTGTCGTATGGCACATGCTGAATTAAAAGAGTTACATGAGCAACTTCAAGAGCTGTTGAACAAGGGTTTCATTCGCCCTAGTCATTCACCGCGGGGAGCTCCAGTATTATTTGTGAAGAAGAAGGATGGAAGAATGAGACTTTGAATCGACTATAGGGAGATAAACAAGGTGACCATAAGGAACAAGTATCCATTGCCGAGAATTGATGATTTATTTGACCAACTGCAAGGTGCGACTGTGTTTTCGAAGATTGATTTACGATCTGGATACCACCAATTGAAGATCAAGGAAGGAGATATCCCCAAGTCAGCCTTCAAAACTCGATACGGCCATTATGAGTTTGTGGTCATGCCATTTGGGTTGACCAATGCCCCTGGTACTTTCATGGACCTAATGAATAGAGTGTTTAAAGAGTTTCTGGATAAGTTTGTGATAGTGTTTATCGATGACATTCTCATTTATTCAAAGACTTGAGACCAACATGAGAAGCATATAAGGATAGCTTTGCAGACATTGAAAGAGCATCAGTTGAATGCCAAATTCTCTAAGTGCGAGTTTTGGGTTGATCGTGTGGCATTCCTTGGTCATGTGATTTCTAAAGATGGCTTAATGGTGGATCCTACGAATGTTGAGGCCGTTAGTAATTGGAAGAGACCAACCAACGTAATTGAGATCAGAAGTTTCCTTGGTTTAGCGGGATATTATAGGAAATTTGTGGCTGATTTTTCAAAACTTGCTATTTCACTTACGACACTTACTCGAAAAGGAAAGAAGTTCGAATGGACAGAGGACTGCGAAAAGAGCTTTCAAGAGCTGAAGAGATGACTCACAACTACCCCAATCTTGACGATTCCAGATGGGGATGAAGGATTTGTAATTTACAGTGATGCTTCTAGAATGGGACTTGGTGCAGTCTTGATGCAGAATGGGAAAGTAATTGCTCATGCTTCAAGGCAATTGAAGGACTATGAGAAGAACTATCCCACCCACGACCTAGAGTTGGCTGCCATTGTTTTGCATTGAAAATATGGAGGCATTATTTGTATGGAGTTCGATGTCAAATATACACCGATTACCAAAGTTTGAAGTACTTTTTCACGCAGAAGGATTTGAATATGAGACAAAGGAGGTGGCTTGAGCTAGTAAAGGATTACGATTGTGAAATCCTATACCATTCGGGAAAGGCAAATAGAGTAGCTGATGCATTGAGTCAGAAGACCCCTGTCATGTTAATGTCCTTGAATGCAATGTCCAAGCCCCTTAAAAAGGAGATTTTTGATTTTGGGTTGGAATTAATAGTTGGACGACTTTCTGCAATGACCTTGTCTCCAACTATTTTAGATGACGTTCGGAGTAAGCAAGACCTTGATCCAAGCCTTGTGAGAATTAAAAAGGAATTGCTCGAAGGGAAGTGTGAAGGGTTTAGTGTGTCTGATGATGGAGTGCTGAAGTTTAAAGGACGGTTATGTGTTCCTAAGGATGAGGAGCTGAGGACAAAGATTCTTGAAGAGGCGCATAACACGCCATATACGCTTCATCCTAGTGCAACCAAAATGTACGTGGATCTTAAGAATAGTTTCTGGTGGTTCGGAATGAAGAAGGGTGTAGAACATTATGTGAAGCATTGTATGACGTGCCAATAAGTTAAGGCTGAGCACCAAAAGCCAGGAGGGGTACTCCAATCAATTCAGATACCGGAATGGAAATGGGAAAACATTACGATGGATTTTATTACTGGACTTCCAAGGACTACGAATGGATATGATGCTATATGGGTGGTCATCGACAGATTGACCAAGTCAGCACTTTTTCTTTTTATACGATTGACGTCCTCTATAGAACAGTTGGCAGAATTATATGTGAAGGAGGTCGTGAGGCTTCATGGTGTTCCCAGATCTATTATTTCGGATCGAGATAGTAGGTTTACCTCCCACTTCTGGAAGAGCGTTCAAGCTACTATGGGTACGAAGTTGAAATTTAGCATGGCTATTCATCCACAAATTGACTGTCAGATGGAAAGGACTAATCAGACACTTGAGGATATGCTTCGAGCTTGTACCTTGGACTTCAAAGGGAGTTGGTGTAAGTTTTTGCCGTTGGCTGAGTTCACTTATAACAATAGTTATCAAGCGACGATTGGGATGGCTCCCTATGAGGCACTTTATGGAAGACGTTGTAGGTCCCCAATTTATTGGCATGAGGCTGGGGAAAAGAAGCTAGCGGAGTCGGAACTTAAGGAGAAAATTGACTTCTTCAATAAGACAACCAAAGCATTGAAAGTGATTCAGCAGCGGATTGCCACGGCTCAAAGTAAGCAGAAAAGCTATGCGGATGTGCCTCGAAGGCCCTTAGAGTTTGAGGTTGGAGACTTGGTGTTTATCAAGGTCACCCCGATGAAGGGTGTGATGCGATTTGGGAAGAAAGGCAAGCTTAGTCCCAGGTATGTGGGACCATACATGGTGATTGAGCGTATCGGCAATGTGGCATACAAGTTAGATTTGCCTCAGGAGATGATGTCCATCCACAATGTATTTCATGTCTCAATGTTGAAGAAGTATGTACCGGATCCATCTCACGTCATTCAACCGCAATCGATTTAGATTCAAGAGGATATGAGTTACGAAGAGAAACCAGTTGAGATTCTTGATCGAAAGATGAAGAGCTTGAGAAATAAAGAGATTCCCTTAGTAAAATTTCTTTGGCATAATCACAAGATGGAGGAAGCTACATGGGAGCGAGAATATGCTATGAGAATGAATTATCCGAAATTATTCTAAAAGTTTCGAGGACGAAACTTTTATAAGGTAAGAGGGAATGTAATGCCTTAAATGCTAACTAGCAGTAATATTAGGAAATTAACATCAGAATTAATATGGGTAATGTGATGAAATAGCAATTTCTTAATTCTAATGTTATGTTAAGTTATTTTCACAGATGACGCGACGAGGACTCGATATGCTAAAACAAAGTTCATGCCAAATTGATGAATTCTTTTTTATGATGACTTCATAATTTTGTGTGATGGCTTAAATATATATATATATATATGGTATGTAGTATTTGTGATGATGTTAATGTTTATATATAAATTTAAAAAAAAAAAAAAAAAAAAAGAGAGAGAGGAAAGTATGTTATCCTGAAAAGACATATTTTATATGATATTAATTTCCAACTCAATTATGAATCTTTAATTGTCAAAAATTATTCTGTAAATTAGATAAACTTATAGAGCTTTTCATAAGCTTTCCAACGCCTACTCATTTGTACAAATCCGATATCAGAGTAAGAAGTTATGACCAGTATACTATCCGGATACCTGTTAGTCACCAACCAGTTTACTATGTGTGTTTTTAGGTGCGAAAATTCTGAAAGTTAACCTAGTTGTTTCCTTTTCCTCCCACACGTTTTCACACGCAAATGACAGTCATTCCACAGCTATGAAGAGACAATTAAAATAAAGAATTCAATCCTAATTAATTCCAAAATTTATTTGGGATTAATTTACAATTACTTTATAATTTTTAAAGTTTCTCTTTTTACATGCTCTCTCTGTCTCTCTCAATTCCCTAGCCTCCCTTTCCCTTTCTTTCCCGTTCTCTTTGTCTGCTCTCTACACCTCTCTCACACACAATCAGAAAAAAAAAAAAAAAAAAAATCCACCAAACCTCCAAATTCTTTCAAGCCGAAAATCAAAGAATTTCAAGATATGTTTCGGTATTGTTTGATGATGAGGATGATTTTATTATTTGTTTTAGTTTGGGATTCTTTGAGGGTTTGGATTATTTTTCTTGATGAGTGTCTTCATGTGAGTTTGAGGAGATGATGAGAAATATTTATCGAATGATGATCGAAAGAATGACAATCTGATTGATTTTGTGAACTAGACGAAATTAGGATTTTCAATTTCTTGATTTATGATTTCATTGGTATGGTGAATGAATAATTTTATGTGTTAGAAACATGTCTTAGGGCTGTTTCGTATGTGTGTGTGTATGAATCATATACATTGTGATGATAATTGTTTTATATTTTTAATGATTTTCGGATTTGACCACTGCTACTGGAATTTTCAGATTTTATGATGAGTTTTCAAAACTGATTTTAAATATACAAACAACCTCCATTTTTAACGAATTTGGTATTGCTGGAAAGCCTTGGATGTCTATTTTCATTTGAAATTAGCTTCATATCATTTGGAGATATATGTAAATTTTTATGATTTTTCAAAGAGGCAGAGGTCTGGTTGCCATATTTTATATAATTTTAGTGATCCGTATTCAAAACTGTTTTTGAGGATCCAAATGGTCTCCGTTTTTAACAAATGTGATATTGTTAGAAAGCTCTAGATGTCTATTTGCATTTGAAATCATTTGTAGATCATTTGGAGACAGATGTTAATTTTTGTGATTTTTCAAATAGGCAGATGTCCGGCTGCCAGTTTCTGTAAAATTTTAGAAATCAAATTCAAAACTATTTTTGATGGTACAAACGGTCTTCATTTTCTACGAATTAGGTACCATTAGAAAGATCTGGATGTCTGCTTTTGTTTAAAATTGGTTTCAGGTCATTTGGAGCCCTGTATGAAATTTTATGAATTTTTTAAGGGACAAGGGTCTGACTGCAGATTCTATCAAGATTTGAAATTTTATGAAATTGTTCAATTTTTATATAGTGATGTTATTGAATGATGAAATAGGCCTTTTAGGCGCTGCTATGATATGATGGATATGTTTGATGAGTTACTATGAACTTTTGTTAATTTTATTATATTTATTATTCATGGCATGAATGGTTCTAAAGGCGAGCACCCGAGACTTCAATTGCGCGTTACCATCAAAAAATTTGAAAAGGTTAAGTAAGGCGTTTATGTAAGTACACTCTCACATGCAACATGAATAAAAAATTTGAGAAGTGTATGTTTTGATGTTGATGATGATGTTATGATGTTCTTAAATAATAGTTCTCCTTTGATGACATTTTGATGAAAAATATATATTGTATGTATATGTATTTTATGTTTTAAAACGGTGTTGTACACCCTTGATGATAATGATGACGATGTTGTCCGGTGAGTGGACTTTTGTCACCGTTAGTTTGGGATTTGCTACCCCAACCCTTCCTTGATTAGCATGCTATGATGGTACAACGCCGGCCCAATATATGATGGTTTTAAAAGTTAAAAAGTTTTTAAATGATGTTCATATTTATGATGATAAAAGAAAAATGTTTATTTACAATTGTGAAATTTAAGTGTCTTACTGAGTCCTTGCTTATATAAGTTAATTCATGTTGCAGATAAAGGAAAGTGTAAGATATAATGTTGGAAGAGCTTGGAGCGGATAGCACGACGATATGTGATAGAAAAATGAGAGGAACGATCATGCGATGGACATTTTAAATTTCAAATAAAGTTTTGAGACTTTAGTTTATTATTATTTGATTGGATGTTTTATATGTACTTAAATATAATTCATGAATTGGGTTTTAAAAAAATATATATTTATATATATTAATTCTGAAGTTTAATTTTGATATAGTTTTTTTTAAAAAAAATTTTAAAGCTTTATAAAATTATCTAAGTAAAGTTTTCCGTTATGTAAATATTTTTATTTCAAGCTTAATATTTTCCGTAACTTTATAACAGATAAATGATTAAATACGAAGTCAACTATAACAGTCCATGAGGGGTCGTTACATCAGTTATTTAACAACGTATAGAATATATCGTCAAATTTTCAAAATAATTTCACAACATCTAGTTCATTCAAGTAACTCTTACCTTCTGCTAGATTATACGAGTTTAATACCCGTGCATTGCACGGGGAAGGAAGAAAAAAAAATAAATAAATTGAGTATTATATGATAAAAACAGTTAGTTAAGATAAATATTATAATTATAATAAGTATAATTCTTTCCAAAATCTCTTTCAACAGTAAAGATGCAAAATCAAAATGACAATAGTACTAACAATAATAAAAATGAAAACAAAAGCAAGAAAGAAAAAAATTTTCTGTAATCATACTCATTTAAAGAAAAAAAAATTAAAACAAAAATAAAACAGAAAAAAAAAAAACAAAAATCTTTAAACTCAAAAAAACCGGAAAAAAACTAACACTAACAAAAAAAATTATAACAAAATAAAACATACATCACATTTTCTCCTTTTTTAACTGTTTAAAAAAAAATAAAATTTTTTATTAAGTTATATACATGTAAAAACTTTAAATGATTTTTAAAATATAAAACAAAACAAACAAAAAAGACAAAAAAAAAAAAAATGCATGCAAAGTCCTTAAAAAAAATGGAAAAAAATTTGCATGCAGGTTCCTTAAAAAAAAATTTTGAAAAAAGGGATATTTAAAAAATAGAACAAAAGAAACAAAAAAAAACCCCCCAGAAAAAGAAATCCGAAATAAAGATAAAAAATTTAAAATAAAAAATCGTTTAAAATAAAATAAAAAAAGACAAAGTGAGCAAAAACACAATACAACAATAGATCAGAATCTAATATCTAAAATTTAACATAAAAAAGAGGAAAAAATAATATTAAGAAAAAAAAAAAAAACAAACTCTAAATAGAGGTAAAACCGACAACACGCTGTAGGAAAAAAAAAAGGAACTAAAAAAGAGACATAAAACGGTAATTATACTATGTGGACAGCCGGCAATTTCTCCATAATAGAGGTAAAAATGTCAACTCACTATAGATGAAGGAAAACCAATTAAATTAGAGGGGCAAAAAAGTCTCAGCACTGTAGACAAAATAGTAAAATATGTGAGGACAAAACCGTCCTTCCACTGTAGATAAGCCAAAATCAACACATAGGATAGAGGTAAAATCGACAATTTAATATAGAAAAAACAGCTACTGTGCATTACTGTAAAAAAAAAAAAAAAAAAAAAAAAAAAAAAAAAAAAACTGTACAACAAAAACAACAAAAATTATTTAAAAAAAAAAAACAAAAATCACTGTTCATTAAATAGTGAAATATTGCACATTTTACTATAGCAAAGTAGCAAAAGTAAAAATAAAAAAAATAAAAAATAAAAAACAGAAATCACTATTCACTTAACAGTGAAATATTACATTCTTTTAGTATATATAATAATAATATGCAGCCAACATAAATCCGTCATTGGCAAGGTAATTAGTTTGTTCTTTTTCCCAACTCTCTCTAACATAATTTTCCATTTTTACCAAGCTGTCCACATCTTAAAAAAAAATTAAAAATTAAAAATTAAACAACAGCTTTGTTGGTTGATTTTATCTTCACTAGAAGGCAAAAGAAGACCCATCTTCCTCTGTTCATCTAAAGAAAGGCCCTTGAAGTTCTTTAAACTTGATCAAGTAATTCAATAGCTTTATGTCGTAATGTAATCTCTATATATATGTATATATATTTTTTAAAAAAATTACAGCCATCTCACTTTGTGGCAAAACTTTGGTAAACAAATTCCAATTCTAAAAAGGCATGTCATTTTGTATGAAAAAAATTGAGACTTGAAACATTCTCAAATTTACCAACATGCTAATTCTAAGGATTATGCTGACATTCAGAGCCTAATAACTCTGAACCTTGAACCAGTAGCCTAAATGGGATCATAACGCAACACGAACGAACCAAATAGCAAACTGAAAGTTAATTAAGATAATAAAACTGAAACAGAAATGGGACCAACCAAAGAGTTCATATTTTGCAGTCTAAGAGCATCAACGACTGCAAACCGGTTGAAACCAGTCCAAGTTCAAGAACCTTACATGATTACTCTACTCTTGGCGATTATTGCAACGAAAAATTGAAACTTTCAGCACAATCTCTCTTCGAGAATTCTTATCGTTCAGCTCATACATGCAGACATCTCCGCGGCCTAGAGGGTTCACCCTCAGAAATTTAGAGTACCCTCCACACAGAAAATGTCCCGTGTTGCAATCTAAGAACTGCATTTGCCATGATCTATTCCCCACTTCCAGTCTTATAATCTGTGGCTTCTGCTCAATATGTCGCTTCGCAAAAGAAGTCAGCAGACGCTGCAAAAACGAAAATAGTTGAAAAACTGTCATTCTTAACCGGTGAAGTGATGGAAGTGGGAAATATAATTTTTTTGGTACTGACTAGGAAACTAACCGATACTTTTATATAAAATATGTTAGCTAGGGATTGATGTCTATTCATATATATATATATATATATATACACACACACAAATAACATCCCGTTATCAATTAAAATATATCAGGAGATCATTACGAGCTTATGTAAATATTCTCCTTGAAGCATACTGATTTAGTTACGTGTCACGATTGATTTGGAGAAGGGCTTTCTCGAAAAGAACTTGCTGGCTGCTTCAAAAGCCTCACTATTCTTAAGATGCCTTCAAGTGGGCTGTGCAACAGCTGTTTGGTTTCCAGATTTGGAGTTCGTGAACTTGCCTGTAGAAAAAACACAATCGATAAACAGTGCTCAATCATATGCTAGAAAAATTTCAGATCTTCCTTGTGGATAAATTGGCATAAAAGTCTCGCAATATGAAGATTATATCAAAGATTAAAAAACAAAACAATACCTTTCCAAGAAGAAATTAGACCACAAGTGGCCTCAGATTTTATCTAATAAAATCTGATAATGAATTCCATAGGTGAAATATGAAATCATAACAAAGTGTATGTTTCCTTTCAAAAAAAAAAAAAAAAAAGAATAAAAAGTTTATGTAATTAGGTTTCATTCCATTTAGTATGGTTAAATGCATTAAAGAGAACCAAACCAGTTCTTTTCATCCCTCTTTTTCTTTTTCTCATTTTTTCATCCCATAAAGAAAGTAACAGAACTAGCCGAAAAAAAAAAATGAAAATGAAAAGAAACAATAACAGTAAAAAATAATCAAATGAAATCTCTTTTAGATACAATGACAGAACATGAACATGAACCCAGTAAAAAACAACACCCACTTCAGCCAAAAAGTTCATAAAAGCAACATCAAAGTAAACACACTATATTATTGTTTCATAAAAGCTAACCTATGATAAAGAAAACAAAAAATATGGTGCAGATTATTTTAGATTCTTCAGATTACTAGAGTAACATTCCTTAGATTATTATCTAAAAACAGGGCAAAATTTGAGACTATTAAAGCTACAGAAAATAAGAAAGATTCACAATATAGAAAGAGATTGCTTACTAGCATCTCTCTCTCTCAAGAGTTTCTTTGAAAATTATCCTGAAAAAACAAAACCCATTGGAGGAGGAGCCTTGCAGATTCCCAGAAGCCATTCCAGAAACAAAATTACAAAGCTTTCTCTCCCTACCTCTCTCTCTTTCTCTCTAAAAATGTGGTTCTATTTCTAATCTGGAGTCTTCAGAATACAATCTGGTCAAAAAGCCTAGGTAAAAAAGAGGTCTCTCTCTCTCTCGTCTTCGTCTGCAAAAGATTAAACAAAGGTTTTCATCTAATGGGAAGTTTTGCCTAAAATGTGATCTTCTGATTAAACATCGAGAATCACGAAATTAAGGAAATCAAACCCTAAGCAATTAGGGGGAAACACAGGAAATGAGAAAAGGTACGATTTTTTTCTGATGAAAGTAGGAAAAGAGCTTACCAGAGTACATCAATGTCAGGGACTGAAACTCGCCTTAAGCCATTGGTTCTCCGGTCGGTCCCACCCCCACAGGAATCCATTTGGGCGCCATTTTTTTCTCGCCGGAGAGAGAAATTTCGTGGCGATTTCCGATTATTCTGATCGCCGTCTAATCGACGCCCGAAATTGGGGGAGAAAAAAAAAGGCGCGAAAATAGGGAGACTTGAAGAGACGAGACTACTGACTGACAAAGGGACGGCTGATTTAAGAGGACATAAAACGTTCTGTCGTTTCGATGTTTCTGAGAGTCAGAGGGCTTCTTGAGTCTGTATCGCTTGCGCTTGCTCTTCTTGGCCTCGTCGGAGGTGGCGGACGAACGGGAAGGGCTTTGCTTTGAGATTAAATTTTTTTAAAGGTTATTTTGCAAATTTTAGAAAGTTAAAAGTTCATTTTACTAAAACACTCGTCGAGTCGTCGGCCATGGTGTTGTGCGCGTACGGGACGTTCGTTCGTGATTGCAAGTCGTATGCGGTAGTGGAGAGCAAAAATGACCTAAATAGATACATATAGACACCTTTTTGTACGTGGTTTTCTTTTTATACATTTGCCCCTTAAACTTTTTATATTTCTAAAAATACCCATTAATTTATAAGTTCGATAATGTTCTCCTCCAAAAAAAAAAAAAAAAACAAAACAAAACAAAACAAAACAAAACAAAACACACACACACATATATATATATATATATAATATTATTACAATGTGCTCAATTTTATGCTCAACTCTTCGTTCACTTGAGGACATAAACCTCACGTCTACTTATATGCGCACGGAAAATTTTCCAAATCCAATCTTCAAAGATTTAAATGCTAAACCTCATGGAACTTAGCAGATTAAAGCACGTTACGATAAATGAAAACTGTTCAGGATGCCAATTCATATTTCAATTTTTGATTATTAACTTATATGACATATGATTTGTCATTAATTTTTTATAAGTATTTAAAGTATTACTATATCAATTGAATGTATCTACAATGAAATATAACAAATGAGTTGATATATAAAAAGTTGATATTAAAATTGGTATCGTTATTACTACTCTATAATAATTTAAATGTTAAGTTATGCAGCGTAATTAATGTTGGTACGCAAATCAAACTTGACATTTTTTTCAAGGATAGCTTTGGAATTTTCACGATTGTAATTTAAGTTGTCATAAGTTTCTTTATAAATAGTACACCATCGTTAAGAATTATTATTAGAGAGATTAAAAAAAAAACTGAGTGTTTGAGAGTGGATGAGTGTCTCTTCATCATAATGAACCCCTGACATAATCTTAATTGAGACAAACATTTATAAATCTCATGTGGTCATATTTATTTATTCAAATTTTTTACTATTTTTATAATTCTAATAATTTAGAATTATTGCGTCTAATCCATAATATTAATATTCTTATTGAATCATCATTTTTTTAAGGAATAACTGAATCATCATTTTGAAATTGTTTTTAAATATTATTTTAATTTTTTTTAACAATGTTTTTTCGCACCAAAATTTAAAGTTATTACTCAATTTTAATTTTTAAACCTAGGATCCAAACAAAGTTTAAAAGTTATGAGGTAATATCAACCAAAAAAAAAAAAAACTGAAGACAATTTATCATAATCAAAAAGTTTTGGAGGTAATAGTTATAGTTTTTATAATTCATTATTGTATGAAGAGGTGCATTGAATGACACTTATAGGAGTGGATAGGTTGGTAAGGGTTAGTGATTTTGCAAGCTTCTCCCATTCGTCTACTTAGATTCGACTCCCGTTGCTTCCCCTTAAGCCTCACTCCATTTCGGCTATTGAAACATTTGTTTGGTGATGGCATGGTAGATTTTGGATGGCCGATTGAAAAAAATTAGTATAAAGAACCCATCTCCCTGTTATACATAGGAAAAAGAATTCCTGCCTATATGAATGAAAACTTAAAAATGATAAGATTATCTCCAGATTTTTTTTTATTCACCAAAAAAGTGATATATTGAATGTGTTTATGGGTTTTTAGTATTAACTGTTTTCAGTAAATAATTAAAATAAATAATAGAATTTTAAAATATAGTAAATGAAAATAATAAACTTACTGCATTGTCATATAACAAAACTTACTATTGTTTATTGTCTCACTCTCTTTTCAATCATTTAGAATATGTCACGTCATCTCAAGGTTAATCTCTCTCTCTCTCTCTCTCTCTCTCTCCATTTATTGTGTTTTCTTTTCTGGTTGAAGTTTGACCGTGGTTACTCCTTCAGATCCAAGGTCTTCTTCCTTTCAATTAAAAAAAAAAAAAAAAAAACAACAACAACAACAACCTTCTTCCTTTGTTATCAAGTCTCGTGAACAAAAATAAGACTCTTTCTCTCAATTTTACTTGCCTTTTCTTTTATTTTCTTTCCCGTAAATAGAATGATGAGATTTGAAACTTTTGCGAGAATGACATAACCGGAAACTGACTTCCATCGCGACGTCAATCTGTCAGCACGGATTCTTTGGCAACCGCTTCTTCGTTATCGTCATCTTCGCCATAGGCCTACGTGCTTCCAGATCCTTCAATTGATTTCTTCTCTTTTGGATCCAACCGTGGTGGGTCTCTGACGATGCTAATGCTAATGCTAATGGCAGAGTGGTGGGTCTCCGTTTCCACAAGCAAGCGGGAGTTGCCATGCTACTCTTAGAATCCTGTTGAGTAACTTAGGTGTTCAAACAAGATGGTTATGATGGAAGATCGGATACATAGAGTATGGTTGATTAAAAAGAAAAAAAATAATAATAATAAAAAACCCATATAGTGGATTCTCTCTCTTTTAGTTTGTTTTTTGTTTTTAAGTTGGGGATGAAATTTTTAAATTGAAATTGATTGAATTTTCAAAGATTAATTTATAAATTTTGTTGACTTTTAAAAAAATGATAAAAATTAAGATGAAAAAAAATATAATTTAATTAGAATTAAGTTAAAATACTAAAGGAGATCTTATACAAAAGGATGAAAAGCATGGCAAAAGGCTTGAAAGACACAAATATTTAAGCCAGTTTTACATTTTGTAATCAATTAAAAAAAATGCAAAAATGAAGCTAGACCAACTCTAATATCAATTTTTGAGTATCAATTTATGTAACATATGAGTTGTCGCATTTTTATTGGTAAGTGTTTAAAGTATCGTCATATAAATTTAATGTATCTACCAATTAAAATATGACAAATGAATTGGTAATCAAAAAGTTGATATTAGAGTCGGTGTCTCTAGTACTATTCTACAATAATTTAAATGTTAAGTTGTGCAGTTTAATTAATATTATCACGTAGATCAAATTTGACATTTTTTTTAACGATAACTTGGGGATTTTTACAATTGTAATTTGAGTTGTCACAAGTTTCTTTATAAATAGTATATGAAATTATTGTGAGAGAGATTGTTAAAAAATAAAAATAAAAATAAAAAAACTGAGTGTTTGAAAGTAGATGAGTGTCTCTTCAATATAATGAGCTATTGGCATAATCTTAATTAAGATGAACATCTATAAATTTCGTGTATTCATATTCATATTTCATTTTTTTATGATTTTTATTAATTTTGATAATATAAAATATAATAATTGAAAAATTCAAGGTGTTAGTTTCTGAATTGAGCGCAATTCCAAAACCTCTTCTTTGCTCTTACTATAAAGGAAGTAAGTGCCCACTGCCAACCCGTCTACTTTGTCAAACAATAAATCGTTTACTTTGTGAAAGGACAAATCGTTTTGGAAATTCGTTGATAGTCTGCCATTTATCAAACGACATGTACTCTAAGGTTTCTCTGTCTCTCTCTCACCCTTTTTTTTTTTTAAGCTAAAATATTTCTAATTATTTTTACGGAAATCTATTTAGGCTTCGTATGGTATTTCAACTGAACTCTAATTAAATTATATTTTTTCATCTCAATTTTGTCTTTTTTTTTTTTTTTGAAAAATCAACAAAAATTATAACTAGTTTTTGAAGATTAATTAACTCCAATTTAAAAATTTCATCTATAACCAATGAACTAAACGCGAGTTTTTTTTTTTTTTTAACTTGGAATCTATTTAATTTCAAAAGACATGATCATTTTAAATTAGAAAAAAAAAAGTTCAAAAAAATAATAAATTAGACAAAAAAAAAAAAAAAAAAAAGATAGAGACGTGATCTTCTTCTTCTTCTTCTTCTTCTTCTTCTTCTTTTTTTTTTTGGTGTGTTTTAGAAAAGAAGAGAAACGTGATATTTGATGTATTTGTAGTAGTTTGTAAGGGAAAATCGGAAAAGCATTCATGAGCTATGGCTAAATATCATGTTCGTCTTTATATTTTTAATCAATTAAAAAGTATCTCTTGAATGTTTTAACTATACCAAAATTATAACCTTAATTTTGTAGATGCTTGGATCTATGGTCAAATTCTAATTCAAGTTAGATCACATAAAATCAACCAGCAGAAATTATTATGATCCTTGGACATCGCATATGAGAGTCACAAAGCAATCATGAACGAAAAATAATAGTAAAAAAGCAAGAAAATAAAGATCATAGCAACGATATGTAGAGAGGTTCGCCGGAATATCGTATTATGTTCTCTTGTGTCGGGGTTAATTCACTATGAATTTTGAGTATGAGGTTACAATTTCTGGGAATATTTTGACAGAGTTTCCGTAAGTAAAAAGGGGAAAAGATACCCAAATGTGAAGGGTCTTCCTCTATTTATAGAGGGAAAGTAATGTGTCCGAGTTTTTAGAAAAGTAGTGACAGTTCTCCACTGCCCCGAGTATTTCAGAATGTGTGCAAGAATGTGAGCCATGATTGATTGTGGGCTCAGCAGTTATGGAAGTCGATCTTGCATCATTTATCGTTTGCTCAAGATGGGTGTCAAACGATGAACCAAGCACCTTTGCAATGGACAGATTGGGCGCACGGCAGGCAATCGAACGTCATTGTTCGTCGTTCGTTATGTTGAGCCAGGTGTTAAGCTGATCAAAACATTTAGTAATTTTATAATTTTTAAGAGGTCAATGAGACTAATATCAAGTGATAGATGGACCACTATTCAATGTTCATAAGTCCCTTCTATGATTGCCCATTGGCTGGGCTTGAGTATCTGGGCTTATGAATGCGCAATGAGCGAACAATGGACCATACTACATTATCCATTACACGTTGGTTCGATGGTCGTGGAGACCTAGGCATAACCTGATGGGAAGACGAAGTCTGATTCCAACAATCTTAATTTTTGAAATGAGGTAAAAAATCTTTAACCAATGAAATTTTTAAAACTATCCTTAATAATCAATAATTAAGCAATATTATAAATATAAAATATACAAGAAATTAAATTCACCAACAAATAAATTGTTTATTTTATTTACTGATATTTATTCAGACTATTTCTAAAACATTTTATTTACTTTAATAAATAGAATATTTATCTACTGAATTTATTATTTACCTCAAATGCTTAAAAAAATGCATTAAATTTTTTTAATTTCTTAAAATGAAATTGTGATTGTAATCATAAACTAGTGATAATTTCACACCTAAATTGAAAAAAAAAAAAAAAAGAAACTTAAAAAAACCGTTATTTACTACTCTTTGAAAAAGGGTCTTAACATATAGTCACTCATTTGTTTTAATAGAGAAAATTTGGTGGAGAATCATATTTTGAATACATCCTTATAAATTTGCCAACTCTAATATTAAAATTGATAATTTTAATGTCATGATATGGAAAATTTGTCAAATTTAATATTAATTTGTCAAATTTAATATTACGGTGGACATAAATATGAGAAGCCGTTAAATTTATGATATTTTTGCATAGTGATTTATAACTAAATAGTATTTTTCCAAAAAGTTTTTTTAATAAATGGCCGAAGTTTTTAAAAATGAGTTAAAATATCTTTTTTTCTAAAATGGTGCTAATCAATTATCTTACATGGTCTACCATTGATTGACCACATAATAGTCAATTAGTAATCGATAAAAAGTTAATCACTGATTAACAATAACGTAAATCATTAAATTTCGTAGTCAATCACTAAATTTCATAGTCAATCACTGATTGGCCGTTAGTCAATCATTGGTTGAACAAATCTAAAAAAATGACAAATGATCATTTTCCTAAATAAAAAAATTGAGCCATCAATTAGATTAGGTGATCAAAAAATTTGGGGATAAACATGTCGTTAGTGAAGAATCGAAAATTTCATACACTGGAGGTGACCGGAGAGCAAATCACCTTTGACACAAAATAACAAAAAATCCTTTCTTGTTTCTTTTAAAGAAAATATGATGAACCAACTCGAGTATTTCAGAAAATCTTTCGTTTGCCCTGAAAAATAAAGCAGATTAAGAATAACAAGAATAAATGCTTAAATCAAATTAGCAACTCATAATTAAAATGTGAGCATATTGTAGGCAAGAAAGAACTAGCTATATTCACACTAACTTTAATTTACGATCTACTAATCTCAATAGAGTGGTTCTACCATATAAAAGTTCAATAGAAAACCTGTCTGTATCCAATATTTTCTATACAATTCCTCGGTCCAACCAGTGTGAATAAATTTTAAGATAATCTGAATAATTTTCATAAATTCAGTCAAATTAGAATTGCTGTACGTCCCATTAATTTAAAAAAAGAAAAAAGAAAAAAGAAAAAAGAAAAAAGAAAAAGAAAAAGAAAGAAAGAAAGGAAGGAAAATATGCCGTACATGACTAATACTTGGGCATATTTTTGTGGACTTCATGTCAAAAAATAAAAATAAAAAAACAATTAAATAACTTCATAGACAAGTTTGTGCCGAGTCAAATTAATGTCTTGCATGTCCAGGTTACTTCTTCCTACCATAGGGGTTGGTCTCGCTGAATCCATGGCGTGCTCGTCGAACTTTACGCGTTTTCTCCCTATTCTTAGAGGCACTGCTTTCTATGTTCAAGTTCACCCTTGGCGGGCTAGAAAAGCAGAATGATGCAGCAACGGCCTGTCCAAAAATTGCACGGTTCGAACAAAGTTTCAACGGAGATCAGATATTCATAACACCAGTGAAGCACATAGATAGCTATTTCGGGAAAAAAGCGAGAATCAACAGAGAAGAAGGAATATAAGAAAGTAACAATAATCTTGCTGCGGAGTTTGTGTATGCTAAAAGTATCCGTCGCCTTTTATGAGATCGAAAAGAGCAACTTGTACCTGCAGATCAAGGCGGTGCACATTGAAAATGTCCTTCAAATTGTGAGAATTATAGGATGATATGTAGGATTTGTATGCGTCTTTTGCTGACTTTTTCAAATAGTAGTTCTTGCCCACCAAACTCTCCTGCATCATTCCAAGTAACATCGTCATTCACGGGACCCGAAAGTTTACTTAAAAAAATGGCATAACGTAAAAATCGTCAACGAGGAATTAGTAAATCACCAGCTCAGACTGCAGATTTAAGAGCCTCTTCTCGCTAAACTCGTACTCTTTAACCTGAATTTTTGCATCCTGAAAGTGAAGATAGGAGTACAAAAAATTCAAAAGCAATCGAAATGGAAGATGATACACACAACCCCTTAATTCAGATTTTTTTTTTTTTAATACTCGGAAACTTTCCTTCCAAACCAACATAAATTTCTAGTTGTAACTGTAAAAATGTACCTTCAAGTAACACAGAAATCGCATTTCTTCTGGAATGAGGAAAAGCAGTGCGTTTCCTCTTGCACCTTCCCCACGAGTTGTTCGACCAACCGTGTGAATATACCACTGAAAAACAACCACCACAAGCTTCAGAATCATCGTTATGGACTAAAGGAAACTTGAAAAACAATGGTAGTGACTTTTAATGCATATGTCGACTAAGATAAGAATAGCAGGGGCCACCTTTGGTTCCGAAGGAGGATCGTATTGCACGACCCAGTCCTACAAGCAAAGACAACATCAAATTAAACAAGCATAAAAATGGTACGTGTTTTTGAAGAGTCAATCTTCAAGAGCACTTCCACTGCCGAAGAACGTAAATTGAAAATAAATCAAAACTTCAATCTTCAAGAGCACTTCCACTGCCGAAGAACGTAAATTGAAAATAAATCAAAACTACTATATAATCCAGGAAACTTAGAAAAGGAAAGAAACAGATCACGGCGGGTATATCCAGTCCACGACAGGCAACATCAGTACATAGCAGAATTCCGCTCTCTGCTTCACTGAATTCTGAAATGGTACTTGTTCTCTTTTTCTGCTTTTGCTTTCCGTGGAGATCAAAGCAAGGGACATGAGCATATCGTAGGAGCTCGCTATGGAATTTAACCGAGTCACACGAACAGAAAAAGACCATCACTTTTTTAGACAGATATCTCTTTAGGAAAGCATATAGAAGTATAAATCTCTTGGCAGAAGGCACAACACAATAGCCCTGTTCCAGCCCTTCATTGATAACCTGCCGTGTCATAATTTGGTAAGTAACCCAAAATAAGAATTAAAGCTTCACAAAATTATAAATTTAATATGAGAATCAAGTAAAATATAACATCAAAATTCTAATGTTTACCTCAGTTCTGCCATCATCCACATCGACATAGATGG
>JAFMPE010126671.1:3118-13723 GCA_024759925.1 Ficus religiosa | reverse complement strand
GAGAGCAAAAAGTGGATATGACTGTGGTCCAGATAAGCAGATGGGCAATTGCCCTATCAAGTTGTGCCACTGTTACCACAGCACATCAGTTGAAATCTATTGTGGGAAGACCTTTTTATTTATTTATTAATTTATTATTATTACTCTTGGTTACTCCTCTTTGACAGCCATAAAAACATTGCATACGAACTTACACAATTTAACACTCGAACTTTTGACTCACCGATAAAAAGTCAATAATGATCATCAACGCTATATTTAATTAGCCTTCTTCCTATTTTTTATTATTTTTTTTAATTTTCATATACAATTAGGTGGGCACTTTGTTGGTTGGTTCTATATCCAACGGCCTCCTCCTATTAAATATATTAAAAAAGAAAAGAAAAGAAAAGAAAAAACTGCCTCCTAGTCTAATTTGCAAATCTAAATCTGAAATTTTTTTTTTTCTTTTATGCCTACGTAGCAATTAGTCAGCAATGACATGAAAATTTCAAATCAAGGACCAGCAATCTTATTCATAATAAATAATGAGAGTATTTGCCTATGCAGCAATTAGTCAGCTTTGAACATGACATACAAAATGTGGGATTGAACGGATTTTTGCACCCTAATTATGCTCTCCATAAACAATGGTTATATTCTTCTTCACGAATCGATAACATTACTCTCGTTCGTTGAAGAGGAAAGAAACAACTCACAAGTTTCGAACCTCGTTTTTTTTTTTTACTCAAACCCCTCTCCTCATTTCAAATTCACTAAGTAACTTTATATTAAAGAGAATTTGGAAAATTCCGGGGCTGAGTTTTCGAAGAAAAATTAAAAAGAGTAAACTTTTTAACATCAATGTCTAAATGACAAATACTTGCTAGCTGGATGACAATTCTTTGAACAGCTTCACATGTGAAATTTTTTCTCATAACACAACTCCCATGGAAGTGGGATCTCATCATGAACATATAAAGGCAAACAAGATTGCATGAAATGCAACTTTCAGGAGAAAAAAGACAGGAAAAAAGAAAAGAAAAGAAAAGGAAAGAGAGGCTATTTGGCCAAGTCAGTTTCAGGCAATCTAAAAACAGGCAAGTTGGTTAAAGAAAACACTTTGATGTAAAGTGAAATTTGGTAAATTATAACACAATTGGTCACAAATGCTTTTTTTTTTTTTTTTTTTCCCTCTTTTTCTTTTTTATTTTTTGTTTCTCCTCTTTCACTTTTCTTATCTTATAAGGGCCTTATTTAAAGATGGTTGAGATCACAAAGCTAAATGGCCAGCTCAAAAGGCTTCATTTACACAGCCTCCTGCAGTTAGAATAAGAGGGAAAAAAGGGAATTGCATGGAGCTTGGTTGTGATTGTACCATTAAAAGGCTGTCCCAACTAACATGGGATATATATATATATATATATATATCTTTTTAAATAATCTTTTTGATCAATTTTAGAAATTTCCACGAAAAACTAACATTTTAAACGAACTATAAACAAAATAGACATTATTCTTCATACTTCTAACTTGAAAGGAAGTACTATCAACTTTGGGCCCAGGAGAATCTTAGAAAATCTTGCTTTTATTTATTTTTATTATTATTATTTTTTCCGAGTTGAAATTTAAGAAACAAACTCCATTTTGTAATTAATTAGTTATTTAAAATCAAAATGACGATATTATTCCTCAAGGTGTTTGTATATTAAAGGATCCATTGCACATATACAGGAACATAAATAATTTTCTTCATAATTCAAAAATTGCAGGAGGGCCGCCCTCATATTTTCTTATTCCATATTTTAAATACCATGAACCAATGCCAAAGGGAGTCTTATATGACAAGAAACTTACTTAATTGAGACACACTAAATCCACCTCTCTTCCAATACTTTGAAGAGACACATTCCACCAAAGAAGATTTGAGGCCTTTCTACATTGTCTTTTTTTTTTTTTTTTTTCCTTTCTAAAAGCAACACGCAAACATGCCATCTTCTAACCACCTTTTTCTTTAGGAATATATATACATATATATATATATCTTTGAGAAGTTATGTGTCTTTATTGCCTTTATTCTTATTGATGAGCCACTAATGACTCGGGCAACCGAAAAGTTAAAGAATCGCCATCTACTCGTATACCCCTTTAAATACACTTCCTCATCAACCTCATTTGGCATCAAACTCAATTGTTCTCCTTGAGATTGAAGATCAATCTAAGCCAATATCACTAAGCACAAGCTCCTCCAACTTTAGTGTCGGAAGCCATTTCCTCTGAATATCGTCGAAAATGAAAACATCGGTGCATGGACAAGTTATCGGAATTCCAATCAGATCAATTGCTTTTCCGTTAGCTCAGAGATCTCCGAAGACACTCCTAACCGATACCGCTCATAACGATCAGTTTCTTGATGATGGATCCTCTGCTTCAAAAAGAAGTAATTCTCCTTCTCTCTCTCTCTCTTTGCCTAGAGATGAATTTCAGTCAAAAGACTGGTTTTCACTAATGAAAATGGCCTTGATATTACAGGTAGAGTAGATTTGGTGCTCAGCAGAATGAACAAGCTCGGAAAGAAAGCCGACAACTTTGCACATGGAATCAAAGAGCATGGTAAGTTTGCTAGCACATATATATATATATATATATATATATGCGTGCGTGTTTATATATTAGGGATGCTTGTGATCCAAGTAGCGGTGTTTTGAAGATCATATAATAAATTTTTGTTTGTGTTGTTGAACCTGCAGTGAGACTAGGGCCTAAGATCACCGAAACTGTGAAACGGAAACTGAGCTTGGGAGCTAGAATTCTTCAAGTTGGCGGAATGGAGAAAATCTTTAAGCAATTATTTATTGTCAGAGAAGGAGAGAAGCTATTGAAGGCTTCTCATTGCTATTTGTCAACCACTGCAGGTCCAATAGCTGGCCTTCTCTTCATCTCCTCAGAGAAGATCGCCTTTTGCAGCCAAAAATCGATCAAGTTTTCATCCTCCAACGGAGAACTCGTTAGAGCCCGATATAAGGTAACATTCACAAATTTTTCAGAATTTTAAAGTCAACCTCTTTCACTTTTGTTTTCATACGAACATGGTGCTAATAAATTTGTTGATCTTATGATCTTGCAGGTTGTGATCCCAGTAAACAAGATAAAGAGAGTCAACCAAAGTCTGAATGTAAAGAAACCATCACAAAAGTACATAGAAATAGAAACGGTTGATAACTTCGATTTCTGGTTTTTGGGTTTCTTGAACTACAAGAAAGCTTTCAAGTTTCTCCAACAAGCAGTTTCTCAAGCTTAGAGAAAGTTGCATCTTGGAACCTTGCCAGTAGAACTTTTAAAAGCAGAGATTCCTATTTCATGAAGTTCTGCTTTTGAATATGTGATATGTGTAATATGTGTGTGAACGTAGTATCAGTTCAATACAATCAATTGTACAAATTTTTGTCAATGAGAAAAAAAATATCTCTTATTCTTGCAATCACTTTACTAGATGATTGACTTGACTGAATCGGTGTGTTCTTCGTGGCCTGTTATTCGATCCACTTTGTCGAATTCAAGTATCAAACTCTAGTTGGTTTTTCCGAATTGATGGTAAAAAATCACCAAACAGGATAAACTAGCACATGATCTCACTATAATAGATTTCTCACAAATTAAGTTAGGTAATAAAGACAGAAAACTAATTTAAAACAACAAAAAATTTCAGTGCTCACCACTAATATCAGAGCTACGTCTACTATTGAGATGAGGGTTTTGCGGTAAAACAAAAGTACACAGGGTGCTTTTGCAATTAGGGTTTTTAAATGGCCAATTTATAACTTCTATATAATGAATTTAAATAATTATTAATCTCTAAATATCCCTAGCTTGCAGGTATCCTTGTGTCAACTAATCTTCGAGGTTATCCTTACTTTTTGTTTTAATTTTAATTTAATTTTGGAGGCTTCTAGAGGTTTTTTCCCATAGACTTTTGGGGTTAAAACATATTGTCACTCTCACCTGAAGCATATTAGCTCGACTGCCGCCTTGACATGAATGACTTTAATAGAGCGCCGAGCTTCCCATTGTCAAGATCCACAAATTGCAGGACACTGGCCCTGCAGACTTACTCATCTCAGCGGCCGTCGACTTACTCAGCTCAGCGGCCGTGCAACGCCCACATTAAAAATGTGAAAAAATATACCATAAAAATCGAACCGAAAAAACACATCCTTCGGAAGCCCTTGATCACGATTGGTTTGTTTCATCAGAAGTCACAAAGCTTCCTCTTATGGTTCAGTAGTCTTTAGCATTTATTTTTTTGTTCTGTTTTTATGTGAAATATTTTACGTATAAATTGTTTTTCTTTCTTTGTCTACTGTTGATTAAGAACTCAATAGTTTATGAAAGAAGATAGTGATTGGAGATATGTTGCAAAGCTTAGCTAGGTGACAGTTCAGATCATTTTCCTTCTCAGTTGCCTCCGAAATTACTTGTCTTTTCTCACTATTAAATTTTTCTTGTTTCATTTTATTGTTTTGTTTGTTAAGTTTATGGTTGTAGCACGACCGTGTCTTCAGAACGATGAAAATCGACCATTAAAAAAAAAAAAAAAAAGATAACTTTTAGATTGCGTGGGTAAATCCAGCCACCTCCTCCCTTTCCTCCGTATTATATCTCCAAAAGCATCTATTTTTTTATTACCCAAAGCTTCAAATCTTTGTCGGACACTGCAATTGCCCAATCTTGGCCATCACACGTGCAAAAGTTTTTCTGTTAAGTTGTGAAACCTAATTATTACCATGATATCAACCTTGATCATCATAGTGAATTACTCTCTCGGAAAGGGACTTCTTGAACATAAAAGCGACAAGATTACACCAAGCTTTCAGTAAGAAGCAAAAGTTGGTGTCGGTTTGATGTAATCTCACATATATATGATATGTGGTACACATGACAAGTTTTTAAAAAGTTCTTCACACTACCATGTCCTTTGTTATTTTGTAAAATGATGATAGAATTGGTCACAAGAGCACTTCTTTCTTTCTTTCCTTTTTTGTTTTTCCCCTTCTCTCTCTCTCTCTCTCTCTCTTCTCTCTCTCTCTCTCTTATCTTATCATAGTATAGTACATAAAGATGGCCGAGATCACAAAGTTAAATTACCACTCTCAGTTGCATGGGACTTGGGTGGGATTTAATGACGAAAAATTGTCCCAACTAACTTGGGACAGCTCTTGAATTGTTCTTTTTAGACCAATTTTTCGCATTTTCTATGAAAGATTTAGCGTAAAAGCAAACTGCATAGGAGATATTGGGTTTTCTTCCTCATTCTTCTAGTCTTTCAAAGGACTTTCTTACAAACCGTCCCCACAGAATCGAAGGAAATCTTGCTTCTATTCCAAATTTAAATATAAGATCCACCGTTCATTTGGTAGGATGGTAAGGCTGCTCTTTGTAATCGATAACGTCTTGGGTTCTAGTCAAATTTCACCACGGTGAACTGATATATGGGCATTGCACTTTGTGAGAAACCCATAGGCTACATGCGGATCACACATTACCTCCCTGAGATTATCTAGGTACGCTAGCCTTTATCCCTATAACCGACACCATTTTTGTAAAAAGTTGTGCATCCTAAGAGATGGTACATACAATGAATATCATTATTCTAAATGGCGTGCCCTTATATTTGCTATTCCATAACCGATTTCCGAACGAAGCCTTACATAACAAGAAATTGACTTAACTCAGACACCCCAAAAAATCCACCTTTCCACCAAAGAAGGTTCAACCTTTTCATATGGTCTCCTCATAAAGCAAACCAACATGCCATATTCTGACCGCACTTTTTCTTTTGAAAAAATGATCTTTAGGAGTCATAAGTTGGTGCCTTTTTATCACTGATGAGCCTCCGATGACTCAGCCACCAACTACTCGTGTGCCACTTTAAATACCCCTCCGACCTCAATAACCACCACCTCGATAGCTAATTCCCTCTTACATTGAAGAAAAAGCTTCTCCAACAAGTGTTATAATCAATTTTCTCCGCGTCTAGTCGAATATGAAAACTTCAATTCAGGGACAGGTTTTCGGAATTCCAATCAGTTCAATTGTATATCCACTAGATCAGAGGTCTCCAAAGGCGCTTCTTACTGATAAGGCTACACAATACCACAATGATCAGCTTGCTGAAGATAGATCTTCTGCTTTGAAAAGAAGTAATTCTCTCTCTCTCGCTCTCTCTCTATATATATATATATATGTATACACACACACACACACACACAGAGACATGACTTAAGAAGTTTAATGATATCTGTATCCTGGTAAACTTAATTTATTTACTTTGTTGAACTGCAGTAAAACTAGGGACTAAGATCACTGAAACTGTGAAAGGGAAGCTGAGCTTGGGAGCTCGGATTCTTCAAGTTGGTGGATTGAAGAAAGTCTATAAACAATTATTCAGTGTCACAGAAGGAGAGAAACTATTAAAAGCTTTTCAAAGCTATTTGTCAACCACAGCTGGTCCTATAGCTGGCCTTCTATTCATCTCCTCGGAGAAGATTGCCTTTTGCAGCCAAAAATCGATCAAGTTTTCGTCCCCAAACGGAGAGCTCATTAGAGTCCGTTATAAGGTAATATTCCCAAATATTTTGAGTTCTAACGCCAACATCTTTTTATATTTCTTCCTACCTATGGTGCTAATAAAAATGCTGATGTTATGATATTACAGGTTGTGATCCCGGTAAGCAAGATAAAAAGAGTCGACCAAAGTGAGAATGTGAAGAAATCATCGCAAAAGTACATAGAAATAGTAACGGTTGATAACTTCGACTTCTGGTTTATGGGTTTCTTGAATTACAAGAAAGCTTTCAAGTTTCTTCAACAGGCAGTTTCTCAAGCTTAGAGAAAGTTGAACTACCAAGAAAACTGTTCAAAGCAGAGTTGCCTATTTCATGCAGTTCTGCTTTTAAATACGTGATATTTGACATGTACATCAATTGTACTCTTTTTTTTTTTCGTAATGAGAAAAATTATATATTCTTCCAAGTACTTTACTATACTGATAACTAAATTCCCCTCTTTCTCTAATTAAAATTTTTTTTTCTCCCACAAGAAGAGGTGGGGAGAGGACACAAATTGATAAATGGGAAACGAAAAACACAGGACATCTTGGTTTATACTAAGTGCAAAGGAAATTACGTGTTAGATCTCTAGTTTGAGGAGCTTCTGGTGCAACTCGCTAAAGCAACTTTTTACGGGCTTTTTTTCCCTTTTTTTATAAAAGAGAGGGGTATCAGTTGTGTCTTCACGTCCTAGACCAGCACCATAATAGGAAGCTACCATGTACATAGGTTTGCACGTGCATATTAAATTTGGCTACCTTCTAGTTTCCAATAAATTTTAGTTTTAAGGAATATAGGATTAACAAACAAATGAACGTAAATGATTACAATATTAACTTGTGATATGCAAAATTAAGCCTTAAATTATTTGTATTGGTGATTCATATTACAGAAGATGAGTGCGACAAGCTTCTTGTCCGTGGGAAAAATACCAAAAGTATTCCTCAGTTCTTGCTAAATGTGACTTTAACCCCTCAATTTTTTAAAAGTCAAAGTTAACCCTAAATTAGAGTCGAAAAAATAAAATTATTCCCCCAATCTAAAATCTATTTACCAAAGTGGTTAATTATTTTTCAATATGACAAAACTACCCTTATATCTGTATAGTCTAACAGTAATTCTACATCCAACTTTATCATAAGATACAGAAATTGCTTCCGTTTTGATCGCCGATTGGAGTTAAAATTTTTAAGTTAGAGTTGGTTGACTTATGAAAAACTAGTTACAATTTTTATTGAATTTAAAAAAAAAGGGACAAAAATCCAACAAGAAAAAGGTACAGTTTAGTTGAATTAAGTTGAAATACCAAACAAGCCAATCGAATTCCCTTACTCACAAAAAGAATAATAATAATAAATAAATAAATAAGAGTTAGCTAGGGGAATCCTTTTGTGTTAAGAAAAACCTAGGGGTAAGTTTGACTTTTCAAAATACGTAGGGATAAATGTGGTATTTAGTGAAAACTAATGGATATTTTAAAATTCTCCCTTAAATATATGAGCAACAAGATTATATCCAGCTTTCAGTGACAAATAAAAGTTGTTCATCCATGTCAGTTTGATGTAATCTCATAGATCTTTGGTTATCAGACATGACTAGTTTTTTTTTTTTTTTTGTGGATAATATATATATATATATATATATTATAATAATCAGAGATGATAATTGTTAAAAAGATCCTCACAATGTCATATCTTTAAAATTTGGCACTATAGAATTGGTCGTCAATGCCTCTTCTTTTTTTTTTTTTTTTTCATCATATCTCGCTATTTAAGGGTGGCTGAGATCACAAAGCTACATTGCCAGCTCAAAAGTCTTCAACGCCACATAAGGGAAATGGAGATCAACTGCATGGATCTTGGCTCTGATTGCATGATGAAAAGTTGTCCCAACAAATTAGGGACGGTTTTTCAATCGGTTTTTTGCACCAAATTTTTGCGATATCTGTCAGAGATATAGTGACAAAGAAAAGTGAAAAGGAAATGGTTCTTCCTCAAATAACTTTCTAACAAATTATTCATTTGGTATCGCAGGAAATCTTGCTTACCTTTTTCCAAAATTGAAAAATAAGAATAACCAACACCATTCCATAATGTTGTGCGTCTCAAAAGAGTACACATACAATGAACATCATTAATTATATGTGAGAAATTCGATCGATATAATTCATCGATGTCCTTGGAAGATAAATGGAGGGCCCTATTCCATCTTTAAATTTCATGACCAATTTCCAAAGAGAGCCTTACAGAACAAGAAACCGACTGAATTCAGACACCCAAAAATCCACCTTTCCACCAAAGAAGTGTTGGAACTTTCCACATTGTCTTTTCTCAAAGCAAACCAGACATGCCATCTTCTGACCATCCTTTTCTTAATTTCTTTAAAATTAAAAAAAAAAAAAACAAAATAATATTAAAAATATCGTTAAGGAATCGAATGTTAAAGTAGTTCCTTTATTCTCGTTGATGAGCCACGAATGACTCAGGCAATGAAAAGTTAATTATTCTCCAAGTACATGCATATATGCCTGTATAAGCATGCCTCTTTACCAATATCTCAATTACCATATCCAACTCAATAGCTAGTTTCCTCTCACATCAAAGAACAAGCTGCTCCAACAAGTGCTATAATCAACTTTCTTTCGTGTCTCGTCGAAAATGAAAACATCAATTCAGGGACAGGTTATCGGACTTCCAATTAGCTCAATTGCTTATCCATTGGATCAGAGGTCTCCAAAGGCACTTCTTACTGATACTACTACGCGATACACCAACGATGGTCGGTATGCTGAAGATAGATCTTCCGCTTTAAAAAGAAGTAAATCTTTCTCTCTCTGTCTCTCTCTGTCTCTCTGTGCAGATGACTAAGATGTATTCTGATAAACTTTATTTATTTATGCTGTTGAAAATGCAGTGAGACTAGGGGCTAAGATCACTGAAACTGTGAAAGGAAAGCTGCGATTGGGAGCTCGGATTCTTCAAGTTGGTGGAATAGAGAAAATCTTTAAGCAATTATTCAGTCTCACAGAAGGAGAGAAACTGTTAAAAGCTTCTCAATGCTATCTGTCAACTACAGCTGGTCCGCTAGCTGGCCTTCTCTTCATATCCTCGAAGAAGATCTCCTTCCGCAGCCAAAAAACGATCAAATTTAATTCCCCTAATGGAGAACTAGTTAGAGTCCGTTATAAGGTAAAATTCACACATATTGTAACTTCTAACTTTGACTTCTTTCTCTTTTTCTTCCTATGTATGGTGCTAATAAATTTTCTGATCTTGCGATCCTGTAGGTTGTGATCCCAGTAAACAAGATAAAAAGAGTGAACCAAAGTGTAAATGTACAGAAACCATCACAAAAGTACATAGAAATAGTAACGGTCGATGACTTCGACTTCTGGTTTTTGGGTTTCTTGAATTACAAGAAAGCTTTCAAGTATCTCCAACAGGCAGTTTCTCAAGCTTAGAGAAAGTCGCATCTTCGAACCTCACCAAGAGAAATGTTGAAAGCAGAGTAGCCTATTTCATGCAGTTCTGCTTTAACGTATATAATATGTGACACTGGTAGATCGGCTTGCTACCATTACATTTTTGTACCAATGATAAGAAATTTTGTCTCGAGATTCTCCCATTAACTTTACTGTTGTTATTCAAGTCTTTTTTTTTTTTTTTTTTCTTGCTATGTGTTTCAAAGGATTAATCCATGCTTTTTGAAGACAATATCTACCATATTATTGGCCCCACTGGTGCCAACATTAAATACGGTAAGCATAGGATGTTGATCACTTGAGACGAGTAACAAACTTTAAGTAACCATTTTGTACTTTGAACAAGTAAATTAAGAGTTATGGTAGTCATTGGCAGGTGATCACTATGACCTCTCTATAAAGCAACTCTAAATTTGGTAACGTTAATGGGTAATTTTCTATAATTGGGTATTACTAATGCCCCATGAACTTATTATTCTTTGGCAACTTGCCCCTGCAAACTTTTAATTTTGACAATTTACCCCCTGAATTTGCTAA
>JAFMPE010126660.1:690-11300 GCA_024759925.1 Ficus religiosa | reverse complement strand
ATATCGTCGTTTATGTCATAAATTGGACTTTGAGTGACCCTTATTTTAGGGACTGAAAGCGAGAAAGGGCAGAAAAAGCCCTCGTAAATCATGAACAATTATATAAAATTACGAATTATATGAAAGAGAAAAAAAAAAAAGTAGAATATCAAATTAAAATGTCTTCTCGTGACTTGGGAGATGCGTCCCCGTTTTGCAGGCTGTACTCAATTAGCCCATACACTTATTCCCATTCTCACACGGCCAAACAGAGTTATTTACCTTTTTTCCCTTCAGTGCCTTTTCTAAAGGAGCTTCTCTTATCTCTCTCACCTCTCTTATTGGTGCCCAATATTTATTTTCTCATTTGTGTCTGAAAGCTTGCTTGTCTTTCACCAAAAAAAAAAAAATGTTTCTTCTTGATCACTATCGGCTTTGGCAAGTGGGGTTGTTGCAGAAGCTGATCTTCCTTTTGTTCCTCTCGTTGTTGGTCTTCGGAGAAGATGAGGAAGACAGTCTGGTTGTTGACAACGTTGGTATAAGCCCACATGACAAGCAGTCACCAGGTTTGCATGCTCAGAACCAGCTCAACAAGAGATCAAGCTTGAGGCACTCCTTCGACTCTTTGTTTTCCAGCAAGAGGAAGGTTCCAAACGCTGCGGATCCTCTTCACAATCGTTAAGTAATGTTTCAAGTTTTTTTTTTCTTTTGGTGTCCTTTTTTTTTTTTTTTTCAGAACAGAGAAAAATCTCGCATATGAAAAACTTTCAAAGGGTGAACATATCAGTTTGGAACTTTTCATGGAGTTTTCGTAAGTTGATTTTTGCCTCTACCGTTACCTTTATGTTATATTTTGGGAAGTACATGTTTCGTAGTTAGATCTGATACTATAAAAAATATATATATGTATATTCAAACAGGTATTGAAATTAACTTATTGGATCGTTTTTTTTTTTTTTTTTTTTTTTTTTTTTTTTTTTCAACTTGTTCTTTCTTGGGCTTTAAGGGCTCGAGTCTCGACATTCCGTTACATATATATATATATGTATATATACACTTTTCACCATGCAGATTGGTGTGGAGCCAGTCTTTCAGTGGATTTATATAGGATGAATACGTATTCAGATCGTCACGAATATATTATATACTGCAAGATCCTCTCAGTACTCTCACGTCTCAGTTCACGTGGTTTTATTCGGTTGTAGTTTGTACGCTTTTGTGAAGCCAATTATATGAGTCGTATTATATAAGCGGTGAGCTATCAATCAAATTTGCATTATATGTATCGTCAGTACGTGTAAAATGTGTCAAACGTGCAGCTCCACAAATAATAGTGTTGTGCAGCTTCAGAGTCGGCACTAGATCATCGTCGTTATAGTTTAGTCAATATGTACTTTGTAAATATATGACTAATACTTGTGTTTGGGATAACAATCCTAGTTGAAAAAAATTAATTTGAGATAAGTTGGAGTTGAGTTGTATGTTTGGCTTGTTGGACTTAAAAAAAAAAAAAACTTAAAATATGTTCGGAATAAAAATATTATTATAGATTTTGTTTTCGTTGTTTCGAAATTCTATGTAATTTTTTAAAAAAAATCTTACTCGGACTTGTACATGTAAAATTATATATTTTTAAAGTTTGAGTTTTTAAGTTATATTTAAAACTTGTAAATAGTGAAACTAGTTGACTTTAGGGAGAAAAAACACAAATTGTGGTGAGTTTTATTTTTTATTTTTTTTATTTTTTATTTATTTTTAAGTTTGGATGGTTTCACCAAACACCCACTGAACTTTAGGAATTTTGGATAACTCGAGCTAGACTCATCTGAGGCCAAAATGTACCCCATATCCTTTTTTATTTTTCCGGATAAAACAAAGGAGCGACGACCAAGGACAACTTTTTGTGTGGTTCGTTGATTTTAGTTTATCATGCATGCTACTTTAATTTTTTGCCGTTAAAGTTGAAACAAGATAATAACGAATCATTGAAACGAATGCAATTTTCTTTTAAAATGGAAAACAATGCATTATATACCTCAAAAAAAAAAAAAAAAAAAAGAAAGAAAGAAAGAAAGAAAGAAAACTATGCATTATATGAGGCAGTATTAGCTCAAACATTTCTGACTAATGACTTCAGTTTTTATTTTTTTTTATTTTTTTAAGGAAAGAGCTTTATGGTATGTAGTGATATTATTATTTCAACAATTTAATTTATATCAGTCTGATAAATTTATAACATGGACAATCACACATATCAGTTAAAAAAAAGTTAATCAAATAGCTAAAGCAATTATATATACCGATAAAGCAAATGCACAGTTTCTATAATAAATTTTTTAATACAAATAGCGTACTCGAGTTCATATGATTGTTGAAAGCCACGTATGGAGTGCCAATATTGAGACAAAAAGAGAGAGAGAACACCAGGAAGGCCCAGGCTGGAAGAGAACCCGTGATATTGGAGTGCATATGTTTTTGTTGGAAAGTCTAAGCACTTGTTAGTTTCTTAATTAGCATTATTTTTTAAAGATCTTTTGTAACACATAATGGAAGTACTGCATGTTAATGGAAGTAAACTACTTGTTGGGCTTTTATATATATATATATGTATATATATATATATATGCTGAGACTCACTTTTCTCAAAATGGCTCCCCACGCGGTGCGACTTCGTGCCTCGCGAGCCCCGGCGTGGCGGATGTGGGCCTGAGGTGTAGGCTGAAAAAAAAAAAAACAAAAAGATAGTCTAGACCTTTTTTTTTTTTTTTTTTTTTTTTTTGTGGGTATGTTTGGTAGGAGAGATATGAAAAGAAGAGGAATAATAGATAGATTGTAGGAAGGAAACAAAATGATGGATTATTATAGGGGGTGGTGCATGCATGCAATTTGGGCGGTTTAGGCGATCTTTTTCAGTGACATTGCGATGTAGAACTGCCTAAAATTTAGGCAGATACAGTTATATTTTTGTACCCTAGTTCTTTTTGTAGTGTATTGATGACCTACATATGATAGTAAGAATAATCGATGTTAGCTAATGCACAAAACCACATAACATCTAAAAATAGAAACGGAAAAAATGAAGGGCACATCAATAATTGCTCAAAGATATATATAAATAAATAAAATGCTAGAAAAATAAACTCTTATACAACATTTTGAATACCAATCTATGTAACATATCCGTTGGTATTTTTCGTTGGTAAATGTTTAAAAAATAGCTACATCAATCAACTAGTGAAAAGATAATTACACACGCAATATAAATTAATATCCAAAAATTGATATTAAAATTGATATTCCTTACATTGCTCTATATAAATACTGTAATTGTAAAGAGTTTATTTAATATTCCATCACTCGGTCATATACTAAAATTTATAGCAGTAAAACTTCAAACCATTCTAATTTATAGGATGAGTCTCATGTTTAGTAGCTATAGGTTTCGCACATGTAACTTTCTAAGTTGAAACACCTGCAAATTTTGTGTGAGAGTAGAATATAATGCTGTTAAAATAGATATGCATGTTTCTAAAACCTCTTGAAGTGGACATGTAAAAGAGAAATGTGTTTTAATAGAGACACATTGACGAAATTGTTGTCGTATGATGACAACTAAGTATTTTTCTTTCAAAAAACTAATAAAGTAAGTATTTATAAATATAATATTTGACAAAATAAAGAGATAATGATAGGACAAATTAAATAATATTCGAAAGACAAAGAAAGAATACAAAATTTTTTTTTGATTATCAAATATTAGAGATGAAAAATTGTAAATTATATCGTTATTTTTTTTTAATAATTAGGGATCATGTATTTGAGGAAAAAGACAAGAGTATCTTAAAAAGAATTTCAACAATGTGATTAAACGGTGGGGGTTGGGGGTGGGGGTGGGGGTGTGTGGGTTGTGTATGTGTCAGTGGAATGAACGTTAGAATGTCTCCAACCAAACACACACCGAAAGATTTGACGGGGAAATTTAAAAAAAAAAAAGTAAGATAGTGTTTTAAGTTACGAAAATCTTATGCATCTTTATAAATTTAAGGCTTATTTGTATGAATGCCCCTAATTTTTTAGCCCGTAAATTTTTTTCGTGACAATTAACTCTCTGAATTTCTAGTTTTTTACAATTAAGTTATTTTTACTTAAATTCATTAAAATTAAGATAAATTTTTTGCACATTACTTACACATTATAGCTCAAAAGGGACAAAGCTGATCACTCTTACTTATTTTCAATACAAAGTTCCCTTAAAATTGAAGTTTAAGTTTGAGCGTAGTTGAATTAGGTTCATATAAATAAAAAATTTAGATTGAAGTTAAGCAAAAATGATCAACAATGCAAATTTTTAAAATATAATATGCAAGTTATGTGTAAAAAAATTCAAATTTAAAGCATTTTAGCAAAAGAATTGAATTGTCAAAAATTATAAATTTAAGGGTTGGTTGCCAAAAAAAAAAGGTGTTTAAAGACTAAATTATCAAATTCAAAAAGTTAATGAGTATCTGGATAAATAGGTCAATATAATTTTCTTGGAATTGAGTTCCAAAATTGTTTGATAGATCGTAGGATAGATAGGTATACCATATTGGAATGGTTTGAATAAATGATGACGGCTATTGTCCCTTTATATCTTTTTTCATGTTTAAACGAAGATAGAAGAGAATTAATATTTCCATTACTATATAAAATGACTAATTCACGCAAAAGAAAATTAACTTCTAGAATGCCTACCGATAAATTACAAACAATGCAATACTTGGTTTTCGTCAAATTAAATCTTTAATATTTAAATTATACTCTTAAATAATAATCATTTTGTTACGGCAAAATAAAACTAATAGAGACGTGAACATTGACAAATTAATACTTGTCAAATTAAATTGAAAAGAAAAGCCAGATATAACAATGAAAAAGTTTTTATAAAGAAAAATAACAAAACTCCAAAGTAATCAAATCAAGTGCTCTTGGTCAACTTAATCCGAGAAAATCAAATTAAAAAGCTATCCACTTTTTTTGACAAGTTTTGAGTCACTCTTGGAAGAATTCTAGTGCAAACAAATTAATGACAAAAACCGAGGAAAAACAGAACACAATAAACAATGCTTTAATACCTAAAAACACACACAATAATGTGTTTGGTGCAGGAGATTGAATTGAGTTTTTTAGATTGGATTTGAGTTGAATTGTTATGTATTTGGTATACGAGTTTGAATGGCTCAAACAAAAAATATAAAAACTTAAAATGTATTTGAAAAAAATATCAATATGGAGTTTATTTCATTTGTTTTGAAATTTTATGCAATTCTTAAAAAAAAATTCATTCCATTCGGACTTAAATATGAAAAATTATAAATTTTTAAAATTTGAGTTGTAAAGTTGTAATATTAAATCATGAATAATTGATACCGTAAAAAAAAAAAAAGTATTTGATTGCGAATGGTGCACCAAACACAAACTATAAATATAAGGGAATTTCTAAGATAATGACATTCTATTTTAGACCATCATTAACAAATTTTATTTTAATCATTTGATTAATTTTTTTACAGTTTAATCTCAATTTATAAACACTTCTATATAAAACATTAGAAATTTATATCATAAACACTAATAAATTAAGCCATTAAATTAATATTCAATTTGTTAAAAATTATTTTCTATCAATAATACAAAATTAAGGTCTTTGAAAAGACCCTAAACAAAGTTTTTTTTCTTTTTTATTTTTTGTATTCACACAAGCACACAAATACACATCTACAAAAAAAATCGATCACAAACACCTTTACAAGAGGATTTTAATAAATTCATAAGTGAATCTGTTAAATTATAATTTTTAAATAATTATTAATTAAAAAAAAACTTATTATACTTATATATCACTTAACTCCATCACTCTCTACTTATATGGGATTCGCTTGGCTACCACCAACTTTTGACTCTAGCCAAATTTAAGTAGCAAAGAAGACTCCTCTACTTCCACGTTCAAAGTTTTGACTATTAAAATAAATAAATAACCAACCCCTCAGATTATGGTGCCAGGTGTACCTCATTTGTTTCGTGGTTGACCTGAGGTCAAACCCAACCACGTGCGATCAAACAGAGGTACTCTCCATGATTGTGACTGAACAAAGGTAGCACTCTTCCTCTTCATCTGTCTTTCTAGTTCTGCAAACTTCTTCACCAGAGATATGGCGGACTTGTACAGCTACCTTGTAGCATTCTTCCTCATCTCCCTAATCACCAAACTTGTAATACTCCGACGCCGCAACAAAAACCCTCCACCAAGCCCTCTCTCTCTTCCGTTAATCGGCCATCTCTACCTCCTTAAACCACCTCTACACCTAACACTCCAGACTCTCTCTCTAAAACATGGTCCCATCTTCTCTCTCCGTCTTGGCCTCCGCTCCTTCCTCGTCGTATCCTCCCCTTCCTCCGTCGAAGACTGCTTCACCAAAAACGACATCGTCTTAGCAAACCGGCCTCGTAGTATGGTCGGCGATAACTTGTCGTATAACTACTCGTCCTTCTTGTTGGCTCCTCACGGCCACCATTGGAGAAGCCTCCGGAAACTCACCACCATCGAGATATTCTCTCAGAAGGGTCTTCAGAAATTCTCTGCCGTGCGAGAAGAAGAGGTTCTTTCCATGGTTCGCCATGTTTTCGCGGTCTCCAGTGGCGGATCTGGAACGGTGGACTTGAATTATTTGTTCTTTCTTTTGATGTTCAACATCATGACGAGGATTAATTTCGGGAAGAAGTGGATCGGAGAGGAGATCGCGAGCACTGACGAAGCGAAACGACGTGTGAAAGAAGTGAGGGACGCGTTTTTTCCTTCTCTGTCGTTGATAAACGAGTGTGATTTCTTCCCGTTTCTGAGGTGGGTTGGTTACAAAGGCTTGGAGAAGAGACTTGTCATGTTGCATAGGAAGAGAGATGAGTTCTTAAGGGGTTTGATAGAGGAGTTTCGCGGAAGGAAAACCAGTTCGAGTAACGAAACCTTAATCGAAAAGCTTTTGTCACTACAAGAATCGGAACCCGAATTCTATTCGGAGAGTGTTGTTAAGAGCACTGCAATGGTAAGAGATCTTTTTTTTTTTGGGTATCTATTTTTATGTTTTCTTTTTCTTTTTTCCCAGGATTTCTGATTATTTGATATTTTGGTTAAGTTGTGATGTATTGGTAATTAGCCGGCAAGTGGATCATCTCTGTTTTTGGAAATATTAGGATAATATTACTTTTACTTGCTAAAATGGAAGGTTAAATTTTATGGATAAAAAGAAAGAAGTGGATCAAAATCCTTAACTACTAAAGATCAAAGTTAAAAAGATGAGTTAAATTTATAAACACACTAATTTAAAGAGAAATGGATTAAAATCAGAATTTGAGGTCCGTCTTGTAAGTCGATACCTTTCAAATATGTGATCTTTATAATTTTCGTTTCAATCAATGATTGCAAGACGCTATAAAATGAAACTGAATTCTACTCGGAGGATATATATATATATATATATGTTAGGGTGCTGTATTCGGTAAGAAATTAATTGTCTCGTTCCCTTATTAAACTTTTCTGGTACTGTTTCTTTGTTGTTTTAATCCACGATATCCAAAGTTTTCAACTATTATGCAACGTTAATTAAGGTTGGATTAGATCTAATCAAACAGCTGACCTCTGTTTTAGGAATTCAGGGTGCGGTCGTTTTAGAGGTTAATTAGGCATTGGTGCTTTTTCATTAAAGAGTTAAACTCGTCCTCTGCTTTGGGAGCTCTCTAATTCCATGTGCGCATCTATCTTTAATTAATAACGTTAGCCAAGGCGAGTTCTATCAATGTTTGTCTAGCATGCATCTATCTTTGAACTTCTTGACACAGAGACTGGCTTAGTATTAAACAAAACCAATGTAGTATTCTTTGTTTGGCCTGATTTTGTATCAAAATTCTTATGCAGGGCTTTCTCAATTCTCAAATTTCTCTCACATAATATTGTGCTCAATTCAGATAATGTACGTTGCCGGACCAGACACATCCGCAAACACTATGAAGTGGTGCATGTCGCTCCTCCTAAACCATCCACAAGAACTCCAAAAGCTTCGAAACGAGATCAAAAACCATGTCGGACATGGCCGCTTGCTTAAGGAGTCGGATCTTCCGAACCTTCCATATCTTCGCTGCGTCATCAACGAGTCGCTCAGATTATATCCGGTAGCACCTCTTTTGTTGCCTCATTTCTCATCAGAAGATTGCACTGTGGGGGGATACCATGTACCTAAAGGCACAACTTTGCTGGTAAATGCTTGGGCTGTTCACAGAGATCCCAAGGTGTGGGACGAGCCCAATGAGTTCAAGCCAGAGAGATTTGAAGACATATTGGAGGGTGAAAGAGAAGGGTTCAATTTCAGATACCTTCCTTTCGGGATGGGAAGGAGGGCTTGTCCCGGGGCAGCAATGGCGATCCGAATTGTGTCCCTGGCAGTGGGAGCGCTCGTTCATTGCTTTGATTGGGAGAGAGTTGGGGAGGAGTTGGTGGACTTGAACCAAGACTTTGGAATCACTCTCGCCAAGAGTAGACCTCTTGAAGCTGTTTCTAGTCCTCGCCCTTTCGTGATTGACCTCCTCTCTCAACTTTGAGTTGAGACTGGTATCGTGCCTGCCAATCCTGTTAGATTATGTGTGGAAAAATAACTATTTAGGATTTAAAAATAGGAACTGCCGGCTCTTCCGTTTACTTTATTACCTATAATAAACACTTGGACAAGGTGGTGGTCTGGTTTTTATACAATAGTTAAATGTAATGAGAACAAATGTCTTTGCAGTAAAGGGAAAAGGACGAACATGCGTTTGGTGTATAAATTGGAGTTCCATATTTATTTTTCTTTTTAAAAACTAATTAAAATTTTTGTTAATTTTTCAAAAAAAGACACAAATAAATTGAGTTTTTGTTGTTGTTCCAAACACCACAAAAGTATATATTATTAGAAGAATGATTGCTAATTTAATATAAACAAAATATTCTACAAAGTGATAAACAAATCAAGCTCAATTCAACAAAACCGACTAATTTAGATCTAGACCATAAAAAGAAAGAATGGAAAACAACAAAAACTTCTACTTCTACTTGTACAGTTTGTCTCTGATAATCATCTTCACCAACCTTGTCAAGTCCTTGATAAAGAACAAACGGTCAAACAACAAACTGCCACCAAGCCCACCGTCTCTCCCCATCATCGGCCACCTCCATCTTCTCAAAGAACCGATCCACCGGACCCTTCAATGCCTCTCCTCCAAGTACGGCAAGGTCCTCCTCCTCCGCTGCGGCTCTCGCAAGCTCCTCCTGGTCTCCTCCGCCTCCGCCGCCGAAGAATGCTTCACCAAGAACGACGTCGTCTTCGCCAACCGGCCTCACACCCTAGCCGGGAAGGTCTTCCACTACGACCACTCCACCGTCGCCTCCGCCCCCTACGGCGAACACTGGCGCAACCTCCGCCGCGTCATGACGCTGGAGCTCTTCTCCTCCTCCCGCCTCACCGCGTTCTCAAACTTCCGGGAAGGAGAAGTCCGGCTGCTGGTCGAGCAGATAAAGCAGAGCTGCTGCGAACAGGGGACGAGAAAAATCGACCTGAAATCCAAGTTCGTCGAGATTTCGTTCAACGTCATGACGATGCTGCTGGTGGGGAAGAGGCTTTACGGAGATTTCGTTGAGGATGTTGAGGAGGCGAAGAGGATAAGGGAAGTTATCAGGAGGGGAGTGGAGTTGTGTGGCGCGTCGAATGCGGGGGATTTCTTGCCGGTGTTGCAGTGGGGGGACGTGCTTGGAGTGGAAAGGAAGATGGTTGGGTTGATGGCGGAGATGGACAAGTTCTTGCAGGATCTGATCGAGGAACGACGGCGGATTGTGGGAAGAGATCGGGTGAAGAAGACGGTGGTGGATAACTTGCTGGCGCTGCAAGAGACGGAGCCGGAGTCCTTCACCGATGAGATAATCAAGGGCATCGTTCTGGTAATTTTTTTATTAAAACCCATTAAAAAAAAAAAACAAAATTGTCTATAATTATTATTCGTTGAGCTTTTACTTATTACTGTCAGTGCTTGTTGATTGATATAGCTGATAATTATTTACTTCGATCGTCAAAAACAATGCTGGATTACCCCCAAAAAAATGATTCCGGATTTACTATTTTGTCCCCTTGTTCATGAAAATAGTGTATTTAATGCTCCTACATTTAAAGAAAAATAAAATAAATAAAGATAAAGATGAGCTTGGGAATATTCTATTAATTATGGTATTATCGTGGACATACTCATCATCATCATTTTTTTTGAAAATTTATTATTATTATTTTCAGGTCACATTCTTTTATTGAATCGGTAAAATGTGCTAATAGTCATAAGCTAAAAGACGATATTAAAAAAAAAAAAAAAAAAAAAAGCTGAAAGACGATTTATATGATATGATTTGAAAATACTGAAAACAACGTCAAAGTCTAAAATTTATAACTTGGAATAATTTTGGTAGCAAACAAACAAGAAATCATTATCTGTGTTATATTTTATTTATTTAAAATTGTGATTGGTACGTTTTCATCATTATTATTCAAAAACAAAAAAAGATTACGTACAGTATTATTATTATT
>JAFMPE010126648.1:407-11018 GCA_024759925.1 Ficus religiosa | reverse complement strand
ATATATATATATTTTAAAAAATGGTAAATTAATTATAAATGTGGAAACTTTATTCACAGAATTTTGATGCGAATAATGATGACGATGGTGGTGGTGGTGATGCTGAAATTCATGAGGTTTGTGATGAAGTTAAATTGAAAAAGAGTAAAGAAAGGAATGGGAGATGGGCTAGAGTGACATTCAAAGTGGTTATCGGATATCATGGTGCTTCCTTTGATGGCTGGCAAAAGCAGCCTAGTCTATACACTGTTCAGGGGTAACTCCTTTTTTTTTTCTTTTTCTTTTTCTTTTTCACTTTCTTTTTTTGACTAATTCCTGTTGAACTTCTGTAATACGATTCTGATTCCGAATGTTTAGTAAACAATGGAAAGGGAGGTGGACAAGGCAAAATGATAGAACTAAACTAAATCCAACATCATCTTATATTGCACTTTAACCTCTTTACTTGTAACAGTTTGTTGGAAAGATCTCTTGGGAAATTCGTTGATGAGAAGAAAGCCCAATTGCTGAAAGACAAATGTTTACCGGTAGAAGGCTGTGCTGTTGTTGCCGGACGCACCGACAAAGGAGTCACTGCTCTTCAACAAGTTTGTTCTTTCTGTATGTTAAAGTACCATAACCTTCTGTTGCTTTCATTTTTTTAGCACATCAATTACGTTGACCTTTGAATAATGTTTTGCATATTTTTAGGAACATATTCTGTACACCACAACTTGTAGCATATAAAGCTAATAGAGACTTTAGTATTCCTTGAATTTTTACCTGTCTAGTTGTTTCTATTTTCCTGAATATGAAGCTAATAGTGACTTTAGTGCTCCCCAAATTTTTACATATGTGGTTGTTTCTGTTTTCCTGAAGTGAAGCATCCTAATCTTTTAAAAGGTTGAACCAGCAATTGAGGAGGCACTCTACAATACGTTTGCCATTTGTGTGATCTTTTACGGATTGCCAAAAGATATGCTCTAACTTCATACTGTATACATCTCTAGATACTTGGAGAAAGGATATTACATGTCAAGATGTTGAAGATGCAATCAACAATGCAGCACCAGGAAAACTCAAAGTCAAATCTGTTTCACAGGTATTCAATTCTTCTAGTTTCTCCGGGCATTAATTCAGTGCTGGGACAGCTCTCATCCATTGTTGGTTTTTCGATATCTTTTCACTGATACACTTTGATCTTTGTCAACATAGCAGCTTTAGAATTTAGATCTTCCGATGTTTGTACACTTGCTTGTCCCCATTCTTATTTCAACAGTTTCACTACAGGTATCGCGTGTCTTCCATCCAAATTTCTCCGCCAAATGGAGGCGGTATCTCTACATTTTTCCCCTCAATGATGAAGAGGATGGGGAGCAAAGCCAGCAGAGCGGAGAGAATGTTGAAAATCATAGAAGTGAAGAAACCCAGAACGGGCTTAAAAATGGATGTGGAGAAAGTAATTGTAAGAGTTTTGAAAACTTAGTTATCAATCATAATGAAGAGTTAGAAAGCGGGGAAAAGCCTCGGACGTTTTGTGTAAACCGGGTGGACCAACTTTTACGGCGACTAGAAGGGAAGCTATTATCGTACAAGATGTTCGCACGTGACACGAAAGCTTCTAGGAATGTGTAAGAACAAACAAGAAGCTCCTTATTGCTTGTGGAATCTGTCTATTCTCCCTTAAAAACAAAAAAAAAATAATAAAAATAAAAAAAAGTTCAAGATTTAGTGTTAATCATGCTTTGAATGGGCTAAAAATATATTCTAGCATGTTTACACTGAATTGATGGTATTTATCTAGTTTAGAGTCTGAAAGAGTCGGTTTATTTTTTAATTTGAAGATCAAGATAGGATTAAGTTATGTTTGAAAGAGTCAAATATCTGTGAGACTTGTTTTAGGTCCTTTTTTTTTTTGGTTTTTTGCCTCTTCTGGGAGTACCTTTTCCTCTGTTGTTCTGATGCCTTTTTTTAATTATGAATATGTTTTTTTGTGGCTAGTGTTTATGTTTGTCATCTACTTCTCTAAATAAAGCTGTCTATAAATTTTCAGAGGTCCACCAACAGAGTGTTTTATCTACCATGCTCGAGCTGCAGAAGCCAGATTGCCAAATTCAGTAAGTAGTTCTTACTTCTGAGTTGATGATAATCTTTCTCACAGTTACATTTAACATCTTAATATAAATGCAATTACTAATAGTGTTGCTGTTCTTCTAGGATTGCACAGAAGGGAGAAGGGTTATGTGCATTGAATTGGTTGCGAATCGCTTCTTACGGAAGGTACTACTTTCACTTGTCTACTTGATGAAAATTGGTTATTAGGGTTTTTAGTACCCATCCTCCATGAACTTCTCATCTCATGAATAGGCACTTCCGTTCCTGAAGTTCTTTTCGTGGCAAGTCAGTCCTACAATTTACAGTCGCAATTTATTCCAATCGTTAAAGGGGTTAAATTTTGGATGGAGAAATTTCAATTTTTCAGTACTTGAGCTCCTAAATTTCTAGTAGTTTTGCAATTCCGTCCCTCAAAATTGTAACTTTCACTAATAGTTAATTGTCTTGAAGGTGACTTAGAAAATGGTTTTGTATTCGTCACACAATTAAATTTTGTTTAAGGAGCTGACAATTGTTCTGCAGATGGTTCGGGTACTAGTGGCAACATCAATAAGGGAAGCAGCTGCAGGTTCCAAAGAAGACGCGTTGCTAAAGCTGATGGATGCCACGTGTAGACGCGCCACCGCTCCCCCTGCACCACCTGATGGCTTGTGTCTTGTTGATGTTGGTTACTCTGAATTCAAACCCAGTAATTGTTTCATTTGCAAAGAATGAACTGATTTACTATGACCTTTTCACTTCGATTTTTTATTTTTCCCTTTCGGTAAACTCAATTCTCTCACGCACATATGCAAAGATCCTCCATCATTTGATGGTGATCACGGTTAAAATGAGAAAAAAGTTTATGCAGAAATGTCGGATCGGGTGGTTGTAGCTTATGAACATTTGTACTTCCCGTTATATTCTTTGCAGCGTACGGATTCTTATATTTGTTTTCTCCCCATAATCTACTAATTTAGGGAATTAATTTTCCGACGTTTGGCTGTAAATATGTAAGGTTTCCAAAAGTAGTCCAAAAAAAGAAAGAAAAAGAAAAGGGTGGCATGTTGGCATCAAAAATTTTTGCACAAGAAGCGGGAAGAGGAAAAATGTTAAGTAGCTGGAAAATGTTGGAAGGCATTCTTCAACTCTCAAAAAATGAAAAGATTATAATTATACTCTGGACCCCCAACAATATATGTTTGCCTCACTTTGACCCCTCACATTTAGGGACCAAAGTGAGATAAAAGAATATCGTAGGGAGTCATTGGTATAAATAACACAAAATAAAAGCAAGCTTAATGGAAATGTGAGGCTTATGTTGAATCTCATACCATGTAGTTTGGTAGCTTCATACGTGTTGTGTAAAAGTGTTCTTTCTGTGAAACAGACACAATAAGAAACAAATCGTTAGTTACTACATATAATGGGCTCAGGTGGATACTTTTACACAACACGTATGAAGAATATTTGCGTATATGCATACTTATTATTCACACACATATACATCTTATAATAGGCATAAATACATGTATAAGCATACTTATGTAGATGTAATCCTATATGTATGCATGGAAAGTTAATTTCCATCCCAAATGAGAGGCTGGCCGTGCATTTCTCATGCAAGAGGAGAGCAAGAGGACTTTGTCAAACGTGAATTAATCATTCTCTCGAACTTCTTTAACTTACTTTCTCTTTGCCTTCTCCTATTTTTAGTATCCCCTCTTTCTTCCTCTTTCTCTCTCTGTTTGTCACTTTTGTCTTTGCTATGCCATCGGAATTTCGGACCACTACTCTTGTGGGAAGAAGATTAAGCCCTTCTCCACCCGCCATTTGATGGCCTCACATCATCACCATCATCACACCATTATTATCGTCTTCAACACTAAACCATTAAGCCTTCTTTTCCTCCTTTTCTTCTTCTTCCTTATTGCATTTGCCTCTTCTATTTCGGACTCCGACTCCCTCCTAAAATTCAAGGACTCTCTGCAAAACAATTCTGCCCTATTCCCCACTTGGAAAGCCTCAACCGCACCATGTTCCACCGATGCCCAAGCCCATTGGGAAGGTGTCCTTTGCACCAAAGGCATGATTAGGGGTCTAAAGATTGAGAACATGGGGCTTAAAGGCACAATTGATGTGGACTCCCTCAAGAACTTGCCTTACCTTAGAACCATAAGCCTCATGAACAACAATTTCGACGGGCCTTTGCCGGATATAGGGCAACTCGGAGCACTCAAAACAGTCTACTTGTCAAACAACAAATTCAGTAGTGTGATTGACAGTGACATCTTCTTAAAAACCTTGTCATTGAAGAAAGTGCACTTGGCTAATAACCAATTCACGGGCAGGATCCCAGCGTCGTTGGCTTTCTTGCCTAAGCTCAAAGAGCTGAGGCTCGAGGGCAATCAATTTGAAGGGCGCATACCGAATTTTCCTCAGAAGAAATGGCTTTCTTTCAATCTCTCCAACAATGCATTGGCAGGTCAAATCCCTATCGGCCTTACTTCTTTGGATCCAAGCTCCTTTAAGGGTGAGTGATCTGTACAAATTACTTCTTGCATTCAATATCTCTAGCTATATATATATATGTACACATTTTTTTTTAAAGTTAGGTGCAGAATTAGAGAACTGTAAGAAATATTTTACATGTAAAATCTAAAGTTTCCTTTTGAAAGAATTTGTAACTTGGGAGTGGTGTTAGTGTGGAAATTTATATCTCTGTACATTCCCTTGCAAAATTTAACAACTTGGGAAGAAGAACCACAAAAGAACCCACCCCACAAATTTCTATAGATTTTTACTCTATGTCGATTTAGCTCAAAAACCATCACCGGATTCAAAAATGAGCTCTTCTAGATCTATACTTATCGGCAAATTTCATTTGTCCCCAAGAGGAGCAGATAATGATATTGATATCCAACAATTGACAGTCTCTCCCAATGAGCAGGCAACCAAGATCTCTGTGGACCCCCACTAAATCCGTGTTCCCACCACAAGTCATCGGTCTTTAGTCTTGTCGTCGTCGTGATAGTCGTTCTAATGGCGCTATCCGCCATATGCGCGGTGATCTTCATCCTTTTCCGCCGCAGGCAAGCATCCCCGTCTGCAGAGGATCCAGCACAGCCCCAAGGCGATCATCAAAGCTTGTCGCCTACTGTAACCGCAAAGAAAGGGGAGAGCATGAAGCTGGTATTCCTTAGGGAAGACAGAGAGAAGTTTGACATGCAGGACTTGCTTAGGGCATCGGCCGAGATCCTAGGGAGTGGAAACTTTGGCTCCTCTTACAAGGCGGCAGTGCTGAGCGGCACGGTGATGGTGGTGAAGAGATTTAAGCAAATGAACAATGTGGGAAGGGAAGAGTTCCAACAACACATGAGAAGGATAGGGAGGCTGAGACACCCTAATTTGCTTCCTCTTGTGGCCTACTACAATAAGAAGGAAGAGAAGCTCTTAGTTTCCGACTTTGTTCATAACGGTAGCTTGGCAGTTCATCTCCATGGTACGTTTCTCCAAAATAATATATGTTACTTGAGATCTAGACATAACATAATTTGTAACTAGCGTTGAAAACCTCTGAGTAAACAACAAATTTCGAACCGTTGTCACTAAAGATTCTGGTTTATGGAGTACTTGTCAAGTCAAGATAAGTTATGATAAAAATGTAACATTCAATTAAAAAATTTTATTGCAGGAGGGCAAGGAGTGGGCAATCTTGATTGGAGAACACGGTTGAAGATCATCAAAGGCGTGGCAAGAGGTCTAAAGTATCTTCACACCGAGCTTCCAACCGTAATTGCAGCTCATGGCCACCTCAAATCTTCAAATGTGTTACTCGATGACTCCAACGAGCCTCTCCTAGGCGACTACGCCCTAATCCCGGTGATGAATCAAGAGCACGCGCAACAACTAATGGTGGCCTACAAGTCCCCGGAGCACCTCCAACACGGCAGGATCACCAAGAAGACCGACGTCTGGAGCCTTGGGATACTAATACTAGAGGTACTAACAGGAAAACCCCCGGATTACGAGGAATTGGTGAGGGGGGTGAGTTCCAAGGCAGCCGAGGAGGAGGGGGAGGAGGAGGAGGAGGTGTTCGATAAGGAATTACTGAAGGCGGAGCAGACAAGGATCGCAGGTGAGGAGAGGGAGGCGATGGTGAAGCTACTGAGGATAGGGAGGGAGTGTTGCAATGTGGATGTGGAGAAGAGGTTGGAAATGAAAGAGGCTGCTGATAAGATTGAAGAGTTGAAAGAGAGATCAGATGATAAAAAAACTAGTACTAGTGGGGTTGATATTGATGATGATTCTCACTCCACAACTAGTCATGAAATCACGGACATGAGCAGGAGGTCCTCAAGAGCTCTTTCTGCTGAATTCATCAATATCAGCATCAAAGGTTGATCCATCAACATTTCAAATAAATAAATATATATATATATATTTATTATATATTTGTAAATGTTATACAACTTATCTCTATATATAAGAATTCGTCCAATTCCTTTAGCTACTATTAATCTCTTTGAGTTTATCAAGTATATGAAAATTAAGCCAACTTATAACAAATTAATCTACAGAGACCCATGGAAACACATATATTCCTCATTTTGCTGTCCCCATCATAAAACGGACTTGTTTATATAGTGTACTTTCCCAATCTTTCTACTTTCTTTTTTTTTCAAATAAATTCAAACATATGTATAAGATATATATCAAACATATATTAGTGTGTGGGCTCGTGCACAAATCACCTAATAATCACCAATTGGTAGCCATTTTTTGAATGATATATTCCATAAGACTATCTCTAGTGCAAATTTTAATGTCAACATGTATTTAACAATGTTCTGTTTTGTACTATAGTACTTGAACATATCTGCTATTTGTTATTATTATTATTATTATTATTTTAAGTTTTAAAACTTGTAAAAGTACATTTTTAATTTCTAAATGACTTAAAAAATTAGATGTTTTAATTATTAAGAGAAAAAATAAAGTAAGTAAGAAAGAACTAACAAATAACAAAAATTGGTATATACTACATTCAATTGGTGGCGTATATAGCATATCTTAAGTTTGACATTTAGTATTATATTGTATTAAAAAAAATTATCTATGCAAAATGTTACATTTTGATATGAGCACAGAAATTATAACATTACTTTGGAGGTTCTTTAATAATTACCAAGTCTATATACATGTGTACTAATTAACATACCCCGGCAATTTCCTACCTAATATGCAAGTTTACGTATGTATGTATGCATGTATGTATGCGCACTTTTATTTGTGTATTGTTGAGAGAGAGATATACAGTTAGCTTGTGGTTAGCAATTTAGTTTTGAAGGTGGGTGTAGGTTGGCTGGATTTATAACCTGATTGATAGAGAAATGATCCAAGGAAACTGATATTCGCTGGCTATATATATATATATATATGTATATACAAGTACCAAATATAGCTATGAAATATTCTAACGTACCTACCATTTAGCTAACTGTATGTGGAAGTGGAACTTTCTCTCATGAGCGGATTTTCACCTTTTTTTTTTTTATACTTTAATGGCCCGGGTTAGCCAGCCATTCTCACAACAACAACAGAAACATAGGATTAGCTTCCTCTGGGAAACAGCGAGACAAACAAAAAACAGCTCACCACTTCTCTCATTTCTTTAATTCTTTCCCTTTTGTTTTAACTTCCTTCCTTCCTCTCTTATATTATTAGTTTTACATTATATTATTGTGTCCTCTATATAGCTCTTTCTTCTAATTTGCTACACCAAACCAAAAAGTGTAATAAAAGTACACAATTTGGTCTTTTTGTTTGTTTTTTTTTTTTCTTTTTTTTTTCAAAAATCAATTTCCCAGTTCTTCTTGTGTTTATTCCTTCAATCCAAAGCTTATTTAGTTAATTCAGTATACGAATGTATATTCGATTAAACATCGAGGTGAAGGTGTCGAATTATCCCTAGACTAATTCTACAATCACTTTAGCTTAGTTAGTTCATTAATATACACATAAATGAAGAACATTATAATGTTAGATGATATTCACCCTGACGGAGAAAGGAGGTGGTCATCGGAGAAGGGAATAGTAGTGGCAGTCACGGTGGACAAAGCCAAGGCCAGCCAACACGCTCTCAAATGGGCTGTCGATCATCTTCTCTACAAAGACAAGAACAAAACCCTAATTAGCCTTGTTCACGTCCGGCATACTCTACCGCCTATCGCTTATTCCCATCCCATCCCAAGTAATTCCTCATTATGACAACACCTCTCTTAATTCTAGGTAAATTATAACATTATTTAATCTAATCATGTGAAAACCAATTTCTTATTGTTATAGATGTTTATATTCTCAGGAAACAACAGTTTGGTAGAAAGGGAACCGTATGATGATGAGATGGAAATGTTGCGTCCCTTCGGAGGCTTTTGTGCACGTAGACAAGTAAATTCCTCTACATAGATATAACATTTTTTTTTATATTGAACTTTCTAAATAACCTCGCGTACTACTAGGTTATGTTTGCAATCAATTACTTGTAAATTAGAACTCATATTGGCAAATCAATACGAATTTAGTTCATTCATAATTAATTGGCTTTTACTGTTTAATTAGGGACTCTGCCACATGAAAATTAGTTTCTAAAATGGTTATACGTACATTAATTTGTGATGATGATTAAAATAATGGTCGATCAGATACAATTCGAGGTTGTGGTACTCGAAGATGACGATGTGGCACAAGCATTGGTTGATTATTCCATACGCCATAGAGTTGAGAATTTGATTCTTGGTGTCTCATCAAGGAATGACTTATCCAGGTAATTAAAAAACTCAAAGCTAATTTAATTACAAATTGGATTATATATAATATGAAAATGATGAGATCAATTAATAATATTCCTTTTCAACAGGCTATTCAAGCAACATTCCAGAACTGCAAGAACAGTTATGAAATGGATACCAAATTTCTGTAATGTGTATGCCATCTCAAAGTTGGGAAAGCTCAATGGTGTGAGAAATGCTTGTCATCCAGTGCCTATAATCCCTTCAGTTCATGATCATCATCAATCTCATCATGACATGTAAGATTGACACAATATCAATGCCGATTTCGACAATGTCTAATGATATATATACATACATTCTTGTAATTTCAAACCATTGATGTTTGGTGCAGACTGGCGGTGTCTAGAGGCAGACGTCCAGCATCCGACGTCGGAATATTCATGGATCATACCATCTCAGAATCTGAGATTGAGTCGTGTACTTTCGCGAGCCCAGAAAGTACTAGCCCGAGCACCGATGGCATATTCCTTTCTTTCTTTGAGACTCTGGAGTCGAGCTTGGCCAGAGTTTCCCCACCTAATTTCTCAAGCGTAGACTCGTTAGATTCCATCCAGACTCAAGGAATACTTCGTGGTTTTTACTGTGTCAAAACATCACTATTCTTGACCCACAAACTAGTACTAGTTTGTCTCAACATCTTTGTGTAAATGTGCAAATATATAATATAAATTTTCCGAGGAGGCAAGACATCCTCACTTGACATATGTGGATATATTGCATCCCGTCTATTGTTATAGAACTGAATCAAACCTTAAATTTTTTTTATAAGAAGAGCAAACCGTCTTACCACCCTACCACCAAATGACCGGCTAACACAATACAAGCGCCGGAATGGTTAACTATGGGTATTTTTATTGCAACTTTCAGGATTCGATGCAAGAGAATATGAAGAGCATCAAATCAAAGCAGAACCAAAGAATGGACAGGTACCATGTAGCTTGCAAAGAAGCTTCTGTGGCAGCAAAATAAGAGGTCAAATTTCTCTCTCTCTCTTCACATTAAAAATATGGGACTTTTAAAAACCATAATGAAATCTTTTTTTTTTTTTAAATATATCTATCTTTTTCGATGACACTAACATCAAATACGCATGTGGTTTAATCGATATGATTAAGGTACGGAGCAATAAAAGTCCGAAATAAAAGAAGAGAAGCAAGAGCTATCATGGACACAAGATGGAAGCAGTCATGCAAGGCATGCAGTGTTACAAAAAGAGATGAGAAAGCAAAATTAAACATGTAAAGGTGGTGTTTCTGGGCAATTAGAAGTGCAGAAGAGATTAATTAATGCAAATTATTAGGAAATCTCCTGGAGATCAGGCTGAGATGAGGACCCAAAAAAAAAAAGAAGAAGAAGAAGAAGAAGAAGAAGAAGAAGTAGAAGAAGGATTTTTGGATTCTCTACAGTTAATAAGAGACCACTATATCTTGTAAATGAACTTCCACTAGTACCAAAGCTTAATATTCCATCTGTTAGAAGTACTGGTTTCGTTCCTTTTTTCTTTCTTTCTTTCATTTTTTTTTTTTTAAATTTATTTATAAATTTTTTAATTATTTTGTCTTCAACTAGAGACTTAAAACGTTTGCATTTCCGTGCATGGGCTTTTTTTAAACATAATTCCAATTGAAATCTTTGCCTGATATTTTCATCGATTTGGAACTAAGATATATATATATATATATAT
>JAFMPE010126636.1:0-10612 GCA_024759925.1 Ficus religiosa | reverse complement strand
TATTATCTGATTATTATTTAAAATAAAAGTCAATTTTTTGTCGTACCAATACATATAATTAAGTAGTATTAGAGATATAATTTATTATCTCAATTTTTAAGTATCAACTCATGTGACGATAAGTTATCATTTTTTAATTAATAGATATAATTAAATGATATGATAATCATTAAACACTTATTGATTGATAAACAAAATGACACAAAACTGAAATATTTTTTAAATGGGTATTCAAACATCAAAATTAGAATTTGTGTCCATAGTACTTTTCATATATATATATATATATAAGTAGCAGCACTATTTGGCATTGATATCAAAGGAAAGCATGCACATGGAGCTCATATGAAGGAGCGGACTTTATTTAATTATTAATTTATTTTTGATACAAAAACAGAATGAGCAGAAAACTTTATAGACAAACGGTCCATGGTAAGTACTTTCCTAAATTTCACAAGTATCATAAATCTAACTTAGTGCATGTGCTCTGAATAAATATAAGAAATCTAAACAACAAGAACTGTCCAAAATATATAGTGGAATGATTAGTAGTGGGACTGTACTGCGAATGCGCATTTGGCATACTCTTTAGTATATTCCCATTTATGAAAGCCTGTAAAACATCCCTTGAGTTGTTTGGAAGGGCAAAGAACTGAAAAATACTATTCTCTTAATTAGAACAGAAATCCAATGCCTGATTAAAGACACAAAAGCCTGAGATAAAGAAAAGATCTCATGTCTGTGTAGTACTAAGATAGAACTTTAATATATACAAGGTCCCAACAATAAATAACTAAACAATAAAAATTAAAAGCCACTTTAGTTTCCAAAGGGCTTGGGCACATGTGGGTCAGTGTACTTTTTTTCCTTTTTTTTTTTTCTTTTTTTGGTTGAATGGGTTATTGTACTTGTTTTGCATACTTTTGTGTGTGTGTGTGTGTGTGTGTTTGTGTGTGTGTGTGTGTGTGTGTGTGTGTTTGTGTGTGTCCTTTCAATTGTATAGCCCAATAAGCAGCCCTTGAGTAGTTTGAAAGGTAAAAGTGACCATATGATACCATGAATCAGTCTAAAGTAATAAGATCCAATGGCCTGCGAAAGTTATATTAATTAATAGGTCAAAATAAATATAAAATGTTTTCAAAACACTATTTTAGAAGTCATATTTTGACAAAGTTTTTTAGAATCTGCCTTTTCCTTTATAAGTACAAAAATTGAATAAAAAAAATGTTTAGAAATTTGTCAGAAGAGATAATAATATAAGGAGTTTACATACAAAGTTTGTGACTTCTTAAAAAAGTTCTACCTGTCGAATACATTTATTAGAAATTTAGATATGAGTTTTCTTCATTGTATTATTGCTCAATAGAAGATTAAAATTATTTTGACCAATTAAGCTCTTGTTAATATGTAGTTCTAAACACTTATTAAAATATCATAGATTTTGCTTTTCTTCTTCTACTAGTTAAAAACAAAACAAAAGCTCTGTTAAATGAGCTCATGTGTTGTTTTGATTTGAACCTCTTCCAATAGACAATCATCTAAACATTTCGGAAATAATTTTTGGATCCATAAAATCAAAACAGCTTTCAAAAAGATCTGTCAAATTGATCTGCAAACTTTAGGTTAAGCTCATGTAAATATATATATGTGTGTGTATATAAAAGATGAATATTATATAGCTTTCCCCATATATGTGTGTGTGTGTGTATGTATATAAAAGAGGAATAGTATAAATAGCTTTCCCCATATGGGCGATGGGACAAGCGGAATATATACAACTAGAAAGAGGTATGGTACTAGTGCTAACTTTTTTTTTTTTTTTTTTCCACCTTCTGTAAGGAGAGGTTAGGTTTAAACAGTTATTATAAACCGCCCACTTCGATCATCAGCCTTTTTTTTCGACTTTGTGGGATTTTTTAATGTCCGATCACACTGATCTGTGGAAAGTGGAATCTTTCCCCACTTCTGAGGACCCTCAATTTCGTCTGTCAAGAAACCTTAATTACATACTATATTTCAGTTATATAAAGGGAATAGGCCGATAGTTCAAAATATTCCACGTTCAAGTGGAATATTATCGTTCCATAAATACCACTGTAGAATAGTTTAGGGTTTCACCAAAACATTTCCTCTAATAATCTCTCTCTCTCTCTCGATCTCTCTTTCACTCGCTCGGAATATTTGGCGATGTCAACAAGAACTATAGTAATTTTCTTGGTGTTCTTATTAGTATGCCATGAAGTTGTGAACGTGGAGGGAAGGCATTTGAAGCCTAAGCGTTGTAAGAGGTGCTCAAGATTGAACATAAGGCATAGTGATGATGAGAACACCATGAACGTTAATGTAGTGAAAGGTGCAAGTGATAATCGACATGATTTCGATACTTATTCTTCACACCCCGAACAGACTAGTAAGGCAGATCAAATCCATGATTTCCGTCCCACTGCACCTGGTCACAGTCCTGGTGTTGGTCACTCCATCAACAACTGAAGTCTTCTCAAGTTTCTTAATTTGTTATCTTGATCATAAACGTTGTACTACTTTTGCTGTGTGTAAATTAATTTGGTTAATTCATTCCTCTCTCTCTCTCTCTCTCTCTCTCTCTCTCTCTCTCTCTCTCTCTCATTTTCCAGCGAGAAAAAAAAAATCCTATCTTCAGAAGAATTGAATTGAGGAAGAAGTACTAAAATGACGGCTGGAACATAAGTAAAAGTGCACCCTTAATTAATGCCTCTAATTATAAAAACGCTTTCTTCAATTGCGTCACAGTTATACATGACCAATTAATTAGAAATGTCTACATACACAAATATGTTTAATTAAGTGTATTCCATACTTTCGTTTTTTCTCAACTTTTACTCTATGTTTTGGATCTACAAGGTATTTCTGAATTCAAAAAATTATGTTTCAATTTCATCCCTTTTACACTTTATTTGACTAAAAAAAGGACAAAAAAACCCTGTAACAGTTTTCAGAAAAACGAATATTTTGAACATCTAAAAAACATCAAAAACCCTGAACAAAACATAAAATACCTTTTTTATTGTTTTTAAGGAAAGCAGATCCGTCACCTATATTAGGGGTGTGTGTGTTTTTATTTTCTCAAAATATAAAAAGGGGTTCTTATCTTTATCATTCTGTGTTTCTCCCCCCCCCCCCCCCCACAACAAAAAAAAAAGAAAGAAAGTGTGAGGGACAACATCAAACCCTAATTCAAATATAAAGATACTAATTTTTAGTTTAGAAAAACCATAAGAAAATTGAGAACGAACCAAAACTAGAAGGTATATTTGGGACTACCTCTATACTTCCAATCATGTCGTAGAATTACAAAACCTACCTCTTCTTTCGCATTATCACTTATAACAAGAATAAGTTTCAAATAGTTTCACTTTGACAAAAGGAAAAATAAGAGCTAATTTATATTGTTAAAAAAATTTGAACAATACTAAGATATATCACTGATGTTAAGCACTACCTATTAATAAAAGGTAGATTTCATATTATGGAACCTATTTTTCCTTAATCGTGGTGTTTATAACTATCGATGGTATCTTCAAATCTCTGGTATTTTTCATAAAATTGTATAGGGTTACCATTATGATTCTGAAAGAGCAAGGCACCGCTCTTAGTGGTCCACTACTTGGGGAGAGTATTTCATCGCTTCAACAAGAAGTAAGAAAATTGTTTTTTTTTTTTTTTTTGGAGGGAGTAAGCAATTGTTTTAGGAGTTATATCGGACCTTTTCCCACTTTTGTTTTTTATATATTTTTTTCTATGTAAACTTGTGTTGTGCGACTAATTAATCGTTATTATTATTTTTTTTAATAAAGAGCACTGCTCTTCTTTTTAATTTATAGATTTATGTTATAAAAAAAATGACTTTATGGCTTAAAGATGGAATCAAGACTGCACACATGCAGCTAGCAAACACTAAAATTGTTTAAAAACTGTATAATTAATGTGCTTAGAAAGTATTGGCCACACGTGCATTTAGGCATTTTGGTCGTTAAGTTAGTTTAAGCTGAAGCAGCCAAAGTTATTCAAGTTTCTTCTCTCTTTTTTATTTTTTATTTTTTCTGAGACAACAACAACAACAACAATAATAATAATAACAAAGTGCTAGCTTGACCCCACAGGAGGATAGTTCTCTTGGATATTTAATTTAATGGGACAAACAAAGACAACATTAACGACATATATTAATATTCAAAGAAAGTTTTGTCCAAAAGGGTGTCTATAATGTCTTTTGTATGTTTCCCAAAATGTCTGATTTTTCTAATTAAGGGCTTGGTCCACTCGGGGACAACTCCTCGTGGATTTGATTATAAAATTTGCAAGTTGAAGCATGCGCTTCGCAAGGCTAATGATTCTGTTTATGTCTTAATAAAGATATGTATTAGTTTTATACTAATCTGTACTTAATAGTTAATCTGGCCTATTTAAGAAATTCCACTTTGGGCTTCCAGCCTACTTTCGAACTGAAAGTACATGTTTTTTTGGTAAATACTTTCTAACTGAAAGTTAGTGATTGGCCAATGTCACTTTTATGAACTATAATTTTTAGATTCCTGACAGTGTCACATAAAAATATGGAATTATATAATATCGTACGTACTTTGGTAGGAAGGGCCTTCACTTATAATATATATTTTAATTCTTAAATCTGAAATATAAAATTTATACTCCTCCAACTGACAATATTCCTTTTGATTTTCCTATTATATTTAGGACAATGACTCCATTAATTATGTGGTTATAGATGTTGAATTGAACCAAAAAAAAAAAAAAAGGGTTGATCAAGATTTTCTATTTTAACGAGGAAAAAACAATCTAGTTTATTAAGAATCATTTCGCACTTGAAGCTCACTTAAACCAACCAGCACTAATTAATTAGTTGGTTTTATCTGGCTAAATGGTCTAGGACAGGACTTGTTTTTGGGATTATTCCACTTGTTTTTCCTCATGTTAATTTATCAGATGTTAACAAGTGGCAATTCTTTATTAGTTGGTTTTGAAGATGTTGCTTAGTCCCTTTTACTTTAATGTTGGGAATTAGGTTTTGTGTTTAGTTGCAGACTCTTGTTTGCCCTTTTTGGCGCCTCGTGCGTTTGTTGAATGAAATTTCACCTTTAACGATAAATAAAAATAAGCACTTAATTGATGTAAGATATCACCCGTAGGACATTCCAAAGTTTAAAAAGAGTCACTTGATAGATATAGAGATGGATTCAATATTTCATTATACTTGAAAGTATTTCATGTTACAAGGAAATTTAAACATTAAATTCCAAAATTGAAACAACATTTCTAAGTTTGAAATAAAGTTTTTTCTCTCTACCATAAAAAAATCAAATCTAATAACTAAAAATTATTAGCTCTTTTTTTATATATTTTTTTTAATTCAGGAAACGCAAAAAGATTGCCTCGTGGAGTAACCTATTTGGTGATGCTAAGGTCTGGGGCTCCTCGAGTGATGGTCTCTCGAACCAAAGGAAAATCTATCGGTAACCTATTCTTATCGGAGATGCTCGAGAATAGGTTGTTTCCAGGCTAAGTTCAAGCTCAATCTCGGATCACCCAGTGAGGTTGTCGTTCCAAAGTAAGTTTTTTGGATTGCTCGGCTGACCTAATCGTGTAGTCTAATGATCATCCGACCTTCTGATCTTCTAGTCAGCTGACTTGGTCATCCTAGTCGGCTGATTTGACCTCCTGGTCTAGTTATCCTACCTTCTAGTCCACAAGTCGGCTAATTTGGTTTGGTACTGGTTGGCTGATCTGGTTTTATTGATCATATGACTTGACCTTTCTAATCACATAAGACCCTATCGAGTTAATATATATATTTTTATTTATTTATAAGTATATGTATAAGTTGTCATATGTTCTTCTAGTTTTCTGATCATGGAAGACCACCCTCTAACACACGTCTAATGGCAGTATTCTTGATCAATTACGCATCTGCCTGCAGTTTTTGTTGTTGTTAATGTTGTTGTGTTTTTAATAAATCTGCCTGCGGTCATGAACATTATAAATGTATAGTGGATATAGATATTTCTCAATTCATTATAAATGTATAGTGGACATAGATATTTCTCAATTAAATATCAATATTCCTAAAGAAGTCTATGAAAGAATCTAAACTCAATCATGTCATCTTAGCTAAAGCAGTCGTTTTGTCCCACATAACCTTATCAAATCTCAAATTTTAAAGTTGATCATCATACTCGATCCATTATATGTACGTTTAATCCTTTTCTAAATGCATATGGTCAAGTACTTCTCTTCCTCTTTTTCACATTTTCAGGATTCAAGTATATGTGCTACGGAAGATTTACTTTTTTTTTTCCATTTTATTATGCTCATATATTTGTAGGGAAATTTTAATATTTTCAATTTTTTTATGAAACGTTTTCCCATGTTAAAATAAATAAAATTATTTCTTCGTCTTTAGCGAAAACTATATTGACATATATATGCGTTTCTTTCTCTCAAAAATTTTCCAATATAGTTTTGCACCCGATCGGCTGCTATCATGCAAAAACACCAGAAACATAACTTTTTGTGTTCCTTCGCAAGTTATTTATAAAACCTACAAAAAAGGGAGTTATAATGTATTTAGCTTTTTAAAGAGAACACAAAAAGAAAAATTTTGTATCTTGTCAATATCAATAGCACAATGCTACTTATTGCAAAGAGAGAAAAACAACGACATAATTGAGATTTGAACTCCAACATGTCATACTATTCTAATGCTACATAATTAAGTTTTGAAATTTTTAAAAATAAATTTTAGTATTTAAATAATTTATTTGACAAAAATATAATGATTACATGAATAAAGTTGGGATATCAACCAATATTAATCAGTGTAAATTTAATATTTGTTAAATTTTTGTGGGAAATTTGTCATCAAGTTTTCAACATAGCAAATTTAACATTAAAAAGAGCACTTTATTGGGGAACACTTATTATCTTTCAAATGTTAAAATTTTCCATTGATTCATAATTAATTTAGCACTTCATTAAAGATGCTCTTACTATCAATATATACGTGTATATTGAATTTCACAGCAATAAAGCATGACTAGATCGAAGTTTTTGTACTCTGTGACCCTGCGGGACAATATTTGTGATGTTTATTTTCTATATTCATTAATTCAACGAAAAAATTTAACTGGAGAAGAAAACTTAGAATGAACATGCTAAGAAAGCGACAAATGTCTTGTTATTATATATGGTCATGAAAGAAACGACATGTTTGTTTCAGCTGATGTCGATTTCGCTCAGAAGAATTAACAAACATGTGGTTCTGTTCTACCTGAAAATAAACGACTTTTTCTTTAAGAATAACAAACGACACGTCGTTTATTCCTGCTATGTTACCATAGATTTGGGATGCATTTGGTGTTCAGTTGAGTTGAAGATGGAATGCGATTTTTAAGTTGAAATTAATTGACTTTTTAAAAATTAATTATAATTTTTGTTGACTTTTTTAAAAAAATAATAAAAAAACCAATCATAAAGTACAATTAAGTTAACTCAACCTACATACCTAGGGATAAAAAAGAGTCTTCTAGTCCACAAATATATTTACATACCCATCTCCTTAAATTAATGCATTTTATGCCGTTTTACATAAAACAAAACTATGTCGGTGCATGCTCAAAAGCCTCAAACTACAAACGACAAGTGGACAGATTACTAAACACCATGTACGACGTCAACGTGCTAATAGTTGGGTTGGTAAGGCAGCTTTAGTTTGAGTTACACTCCCACCATGTTGGTTGGGATATATGACAAAACAATACGTAGTATATACTATGCAAAGCAACCAAGGCTCCAAATTTATCTGAAAACTCCAACCTCTTCTCCTATATTTTTTTTATTTTATTGAGGGAAAAAAAAAAAAACCACCATGTACGACAAAAGGTATTACGTCACTCGACATTGATGTGCATGGAAAAGGCCGGAAGCGACCATGAGTTTGGAAGGCAATTAAAATGATGTACGACAAACGGCCCGGCCCATTGTTGTTCACGTTTAATCGAACGACTTGTCGTTGTCTTTTATTAGATGAAATTTTTCTGTCGGTTTTTAATGCATGTTGTAACATTTATTAGTAGATAGAATATTATTATTTTATTCAGCATGACATACATAGAAAAATATCGTAGATCTATAGTGATGAATATCGTGAATCATGATAATTATAGCGAATAATATTTTGAGGAAATGGTACTTCATATTGATGTAATATACATAAAAGAAAATAATTAGGATAATAATGAAACAAGTTTTTCTCTCTTAATCTCTTTTATGATTGAGCTATTTTCTTTTGGAAGATTAATCTCTCTTGTCTTTCAGCTTTTCTCATTAAACAAAACTTTTTTGTCCCCCCTTTAGACTGAAAAAGTAAACCCGATCAAGGGGTAAAAGAGAAAAAAGAAGGCAAAAAAAAAAAAAGGCTATCTTAAAACATCTTGATTGAACATGTACTCGACATGTACACCTTGAGATATCATTCACTAGCAATCTTTTTGTCTTCCTTTGATGGGAAAGTGGACACAGCATATAATTGTAGGGAATACTTACATAGGTAGGGTTAAAATGAACTTGAGAAACATACAAGAGAAGATTACACATAAAGATCGAGAGAAAAGCCTTAGTTTTAAAGGGAACTAAGTACAATGTCTATGTCTACCGGATGCTGACTAACTAGGGCTTAATTTCTTGTCTCACATCTTCGTGAATCAAGTGTTCTTCGAACGAATCAATGACCGGCACCACGTGGGCTATTACCGGAATTTTCAGGTCCAGTGTGTTGATCTTCGTACCCCGCTGCGGCTGAATTACCAAAGTTGAAATTTGGCACCGCCGTCTCCGGCCGGGTACGTTGAGGGTGCGAGAACTTCGTGACACCTTGGTTGTCCTGTACTTTCAGTACTTGTCTTCCTGCCTCAATTAATGTACTTTCATGAAAGGCCGTGATCAGAAGAAGAAGAATAAGGTGGCTTGCGTATCTGGACATATTTGGCTTTAATATATGCACTGTCAACAAATACGAGAATGAGATAACAAGAGGGAAGGAATGAATTCTGTTTGAGACCAAACAGCAGTTGATGAATGGCAGCTTTGCCGTTGGGGGTATTTATAGCAGACTACCCTATATATGCCATGTCTATCGTCCTCCCACACCTTTCCTTTAACATAACTCATGAAATAAAAAGCATTATTGTTACGCGTTTTTAGTATTAGTGCGTGGTTTTTTTTTTTTTTTAACGACATTGGTGTAATATTAATAAATGCCATACAATATGTATTTGGATGACACACTCATTTCATATTGTAAGTCAACGCAATATAATATGTCAATACAATATATTTGATTATTAGGCTCACTTACATAACTATCCATCCTTTTTTTTTTAATCCCTAATTTTACCGACCACATTCTCTCTCACTAATATATATTAAAATAATTATTCAAATATTAACAATCTAAATACACATTATATATATATTTAAATACAATGTATATACATAAGACATCCAAACACAATTTACTTTCCACATTTTACATTCGAATATAATATAAGATATATATGCGATACAAACGAATCAATGATATCTTCAAATTCTCTACATTATAATACTGTAAATAGAACGATATTTTTGTATGAGCATCATTTCCAAAACCAAAGGGGAGTTGGAATATGGGTCAGGTGGAGATAGTAATGGGTCGGCTAGCTCTTTTCTTCTGAACTTCTCAAAGTGCTGCATGCCGATGATTCACGTGCTTACCACTTTGATAATTTTTTTTCCTTTTTTTTTCCTTGTGCTTTGAGCTTACAGTTTGACTTACATTAAACAATTGAAAGCGATGGCACGGGTTTCTTGGACTATTTTTGTAATCTAGCTAGCAGCTAGTAGTAGCTACATGTACTAGCTGGCCCTACTTAATGGTTCTTTTATATTAATTTTACTTGCTCAACATCGCATGCCTTTTTATCAATTAGTCTACATTGAATCGTCCAATAGACAGTCAGCCAGACATCTTTTCTTTTTTTTTTTTTGGTGAATATCAGCCAGACATCTGTTGAATTTTGGCATGTCTTGTTTTTTAATATAAAATGCATATAGATATCTTATTTTTGCATTATATTCAAACGTAATATATGTTTTTGAATTGTTTAGATTTAAATAGTGGGTCTAAAGTATATTGATGAAACATAATATATAATGTGAGTGACTGCAGTCTGAGTGTATTGTTTAAATATATTTCTATTAGAATAGAATATATGAAGATCCAAATACACATTATATTATATTAGAATATTTTATCAAGATATAATATAAAGTGAATGTATCTTCCAAACTAAGAAATAAACGGAAATTTGCTAACTTTCTAGGTCGGTGATAGATATAAAAGGTGGCATATAAATATGTACAAGTATACTAGTAACGGATCATTCTTTAATTCATTTGTTTTTTCAAAGAAATTCTTGAATATAGTAATTACTTTCCAAGTAAATAATTAATGTTACATATCAACATGTCGACTTGTTGCAGAAGATTCTTAGGATGCTTTCAAGACTTAGGGGTTGTTCGG
>JAFMPE010126623.1:0-10613 GCA_024759925.1 Ficus religiosa | reverse complement strand
AAAAAAAAAAAAAAAAGACAATTCGTACGTGTGGAAATATTCCATGTATTATAAAAATCCTTGCAAGAAAACTTTAGTTAAAAATATGTTGCGTTATATAAGGCATATTTAAATATTAAAAAAATGACGTCTTAATAAAAAATATTGCTTACGTTTGATTCTTTAATTACTCAGCAAGAAAACAACAGGAAGTTACTTTGATTTGAGAAGTTAGGCCAATAGAAACATTTTTAATAAACCAAAAGTAACCCTTGTCCCGGCTTAGGGATGGCTATTGGAAAATATCATGATTAAAAGGAGAGACAAGAGAAGAGAGGAGAGGAGAAGAGAAGAGATGAATCAATTAAAGAAGGGAGAGAATGATGAAAAAGACTTTCTCCATCATGATGAGGTTAAAAAAGAGAAAAACCACCACACGACAGATCAAATACACTCAAAATTCCACCAACAATGACTAAAAAAATTATATTTGTTTTCTTTAAAAATTAAAAAAAAAAAAAAAAACGAAATCAGACAAAACAAAAACAAAAACAAAAAAAATCCCACTTAGAATGACACCAAGTAGGTTTTAAGGGAGTCACAACGTTAAGCCTAGTCAAAACAAACACACAAATACACACACAACACCCCCCCTTTACTTTTCCTTCCATCATTCATTAAAAGTAAAGTATGGCAAAGCAAAGAAAAAGCACAAACAGGACAATCTGAAAACATTCTTTCTCTCTCTAACAGCTCAAGACAAAGGAAGGTGTAAAATCTTTAATCGCTTTCTCTCTCTCTCTCTCTCTCTCTCTCTGAAGTCATCACTTGCCTTTAATCTTGCCCTTTTCTTCTTCTAAATTCATGGATACCTCAGCTCAATATTGGCAACAGGTGGGTTAACTTTTTTTTTTTTTTGGTTTTTCATCTCATCTTTTTTGATTTTTCCCTTTTTATATATGAACTAGTCTTGAATTAATTACCAGGGTTTAATTTGGTTTATTCTCTCATAGATCATCAAGTTTTTTACTAAACTTTTGAAAAGAAGGTTTAAATTGTTGTAGGGTTCTCTCTCTCTATATATCTCTCTTTTGGTTTTCAGTTGTATTTCTCTCTAAGATGATTATATAATTTTCATGGCATCTGCAAATCCCATTTATAGCATATATTCTCCAATATATTTTAATAATTTATTTAATTTATCTTGCTCTCTACACATGATCAAAGCACGGCACTTTTTCCCTTTCTTCCACCTTTTTTAGTTCAAGCGGAAAACTCTGATGATAAAGTTAAAAAAAAAAATTTTTTTTTTAAACGAAAAAAGTGAGTATTCACTTCGTTCTCATGTTTAATTATGTAAAATTTTTGATTTAACATGACTAATCATGATCTTTGACTAGATTTAATCAAGCATATTAACATTTCACCATATTGAAATTAATCTCTTTTTGGTGTGTGTTGTCTTCTTCTTCTTCTTCTTCTTCTTCTTTTTTTTTTTTTTGACTTTTGTAAATTAGGAGACTGGATTTGTCATGATGAAAGGGAGTAACATGGGAGAAATAATGGCCTCAAGCAATGCATGCACAAAGCCAGAAGCCGCGGCGGCGACGGCGGCTGCTGCGGCGGCGGCGGCGTTGGATCAGCAGAAGAAAGCGAGGCCTCAGGAGCAATTGAACTGTCCGAGGTGCAATTCCACTAACACCAAGTTCTGCTACTACAACAACTACAGTCTCACTCAGCCCAGGTACTTCTGCAAGACATGCCGGCGGTATTGGACCGAAGGCGGGACTCTCCGAAACGTCCCCGTCGGAGGCGGCTCAAGAAAGAACAGGAAACCCTCTACTCCTTCTACTTGTGGTAACAATTCGTCCATAATATCAAAGAACACTAATATGCTTATCCCTGATCTTAACCCGCCGACAAATCTCTTTCCAGGCCAGGATCTCAACCTGGCCTTCCCAGCTATGCAGCAGGCAAATAACAAGTTTCACTACAATTTTTCTACGGCGAAGAGCGAAAACGACAACAACATGAACCTAAACCACCCTCGTTTCTTCACTTCCTCGCCGTCTCTGTCGTTTGTCACGGCGAGTAGTGGTGCCGGTGATCAAGCAGTAATACCTCCGGGATCGAATACGGCGACGTTTTCGTCGTCGGGGTTTCAGTTTCCAGAATTCAAGCCGGCAAGTGCACTTGGATTTTGTAGCTCCGGTGATGGGCTTGGAAGTAGTAGGTTTAATAATTTTAGGGCTCAAGAGAATGGTAATGGTAATGGAAGGATATTGTTTCCTTTTGGTGAAATCAAGCGTGTCTCAAGGCCAGATCATGATAACAAAAATAATGAAGTTGATCAGCACAAAGGGCAACAAGGAAATAACCCAACTGGGTATTGGAGTGGCATGTTAGGAGGAGGATCTTGGTAAAGAAATTGATCCCCCAAAAAAAAATTTAAAAACACTAGTTTTTTTTTTTTTTTTTTTTTTTTTAAATTCTCTTTTATAGGGTTAAGTATGGTTTGCCACCTTTTTGTAAGTAGTTCAGTAGTACTACTAACCGAGGTGAGTTACATATATGGTTTATTTGGTACTAATATTTGAGGTCATGTCTTAATTAGTAGATGGGTTTTGTGAGTCAATTTACTTGTCTAGATGTACAAGACGTGAATGTAACGCCGGGTTTTTTGACTCATAGAAAAAAAGAGGGGGAAAAAAAAAGAAATAAGAAAAGAGAAGAGAAGTAGGGTTAGGTTTTGCTGTAAGCTTGATGAACTGTATTTATGTTATTCTCCTATGATAAATAGAGCTCCTTTTAAGTATTATTTCATGTTTTATAGTCTTATTGAAAATTTTAATGTAGTACATATATATAGTTAGCTAGTTTGCTCTTGCCTTTTTGTTTTTGGTTAAAGAACCTTTGATTTGTCTATTTACCGAGTTGAATTGATTGCCTTGTGCTCTTTCTAACTCCCTTTAAAAAAAAAAATAATGATAAGAGAAAAAATAAAAATAAAAAACATTCTTTAATAAGGAATTTAAGCATAATTAGTTGATAGAACTGTCTTTTTGACAATCAAGGAAAACCCAATGATATAATTACATATACATAAGTATGATGTTTTATATGTATATATATGTGTATGTGTGTATATATATATATACATGACAATGTTACCTGCTCCAACCAAAAGCGAACCTAATATGTTTGGCACCCACTTCGATCAATTTGAAAGGACACCTTCCATGAATGATCATTACTTGCATGTTATCCACCTGACCTGCCTTCCTTTTTTTTTTTTTTTTTTTTAAAAAAATATTTTCACAAAAATAAAATACAATGATCAAAGACTTGGAAAATTCTGCAAACCCCACATGCCCCTTTTGGTCCGTCTAGTGGGACCCACTCAAACATTCTTTCTGGCTAGTGGGCAAGCGTGGATGATAATTTATTCATTCACATTTTCTCTACCAAGTCAATCCATCCACATGTGTAGTCGTTTATAATTCATATATTATTGTTCTATTTGATTATCTCTTAATTGGTTTTACGTCTGATTCCCTTGTAGGAGATCAACTATCTTTGATCTTTGTCTATAATTTATATGGAAAATACTAGTCTTTACAAATATTTTAAACACGGTTTTCATGAATCAGTTGTGTAAATGAAGGAGCACGTTGTAAATCTTTTTAAAATTCCGTGAGTTTTTTTTATGTTTTTGATATGCACTTCATGAATTTAAATTTGTGAAGTGTAGAGGAGCTTAATTTATGTCGTGTGTTACGGAGAAAGAATGTTGTTCACAACTCATTCATTGAGCAGTTGCTCTCTACGGTACTGTCAGGCCATTCTCCATTGTTCATAAGGGTATTGCAAATATATTTTTTATAAATTGATTATACATTATTTTACCTTTTTTTCACCATTTCATAACAATAAAACCTACAAGGCAACATTGAAAATACCACAAGGCAATATTATGATTAAGTTGTAGCAAAAACACTACTTGCTATAAGTTTAAAAAAACAAAAAAAAAACAAAAAAAAAAAACAAAAAAAAAAAACAAAAAAAAAAACAAAAAAAAACAAAAACAAAAACAAAAACAAAAACAAAAACAAAACAAAACAACAACTTGCTATAGAGGTTCATGACGAAATTCTTGCTCTTCTAAGACCATCTCAAATCCTACGCCAACTTGAAATAAAACGCCAAGTTAGTACTGGAAATGGTCTCCAACCAAGCGCCAAAAAAGACACTATTTTGTCGAAATGAACAGTGTGGCGCCAACACTGCCCTATCTCCCACCCATTGTTTTTTTTTATTTTTTATTTTTTTTTATAACAATAAAAGTTGTCTAATAAAAAAGAATATATAGGGGAATATTCTTTTTAGAGTAAAATTTGAAATAGAAGGGTCAGAAATAAACTTTAGATTTGAAGTTAAAAGTTGTGCAATTTTGATGCAAAAGCTATACGAAAATAGAGTTATGACTTGGAAATATTCTAATGCTAATAATCCAATGCCTCGTTACTCATTACTGTCCTCTTTAAATTCATGTTTAGCCGAACTTTTCCATCATGGTCATTCACCAGTATTATTGTTTTGCCATCTTTTTTGTTGAGTACTACCTGCACGTTTATGAATGTTTAACTGATCAAATCACATTAAAAAAAGAAGAAAATACTACCTCCCAAAATGGGTTTTTTTTTTTTTTTTCCCCCCCGATAACCTGTAGCAGAATTCTCTCTCATAGATTGATTTTTCCATTTTTGACATCGTATTAACAAAAGTTTCCAAGACAAAATCACTAGCTATGATCATCACCCTTTCCTGATCCACAACCCCTTTGTGGAAATCAGTTCCAATTCAACACCTAAATTAACATACCAACGCCCTATATATACACATATAAATATACAAACACAAGTGGTGATGCGTGATAAGCAAAATACGAGAGAACAAAACTTGACTGTACACGTGAGATGTGAGCCTTGCCTTCTACCTTCCTTACTCGTTTTGTTTCAGCAGCCGGGGGGATCGGGTCAATTACTTGCTTTTCAGCCAACAAAATTTGACTGCTTCCTTGACAACCAATTATGCGTTAATTTTTCAAGAGTAATTAACCCAAATAGTTCTTAATCTCTTTTAAAGGTGATAGTTTGATCCTGGTGTTTTTTTTTTTTTTTTTTAACTGAAATAATCCTAAACTCTTATTTTTTTGGCCATTTTAGTTCTTTCAGTCCAAAATCGTTAATTGTTTAACGGAATTAATCATGTACAATGCATATGATCTAATTTATGAGGGTGTTTTAGTAATTTAATAATATTAATTTAATAAAATAAAATAAAAATAATTTTCTCTCTCCCCCCCTCTCTCTGCATTTCTGAAAGCCCTACCCACAGGGGAGGGGGCCGTGATGGAGAAGAAGGTTCCAGGGGGGGGAGGGGAAGAAGGGGTGGGGGGGGGGGGGGGGGGGGGGGGGGGGGGACGCATGGCAACAACGCAAGTGAGGAGGTAGAGAGGAAGTGGAGGCCCAAAACACATGGTGGTGCTGGGGTGGGGGTGGGCGTGGTGGAGGGGGAGGAGGGAGGGAGACTACGGTGCGAGGGGGCTGGGGGGACTGACATTGCCCAGGGGGGGAGCCAAACCTCAGATTGCGCTAGGGGGGCCGAAACCGCAGTGGTCAGGGGGCGCCGAAATCGCAACTCCCAAGGGGGTGGGGGCAAAACCCAGATCGCGTTGGGGTGAGGGGGATCACGCGGGGGGGAAGGACGGAGAAAGGGAGGGAGGGAGACGACTTCTGACTCCGACATTCACGTTTGTGTCAGTGTCGGCATCAACGTCCGATCTAGTGGGGGGTGGGAGGGAGGGAGGGGAGAGAGAGAGAGGTCTCTCCTCTTTTCTTTTTCTTTGTTTTTCTTTTTAAAATAAATAAGGGTATTTTCTTTTTTTTAGAGGTATTTTCTTTCAAAAAACACAAAACGTGCTTTTCACTTGACTATTTCATGAGTTTTTTAATAACACCACACAGAAAGGACCAAATCATCATTTTTTCAGAGAGTTCAAGATCAGTACAGAAAAAAAAAATAAGGATCAAAATATCACATCTCAAAAAGTTCAGAGAGACCGTTGAAGTCAATTACTTTTTTTTTTTTTTTAAATTGTTTTTCGATTCATAAATACATAGTTTAAAAATGATCCATTCGGTTTCCAGAAAATGTGGGGTCCAAAAAGCAAAGGTGGGCCCCACCACACAACACAAGCAGCAGTCTAAAAAATGTGAAGATGGAGACGTAATCAAGAAGGCTGACCAAGAATCAAGGTAGTGTGTATGGTTGGCGGGGTGGGGGGGACCAAAGGAAAATGAATAAATAAATGAATAAAAAAATAAACACAAACGAGGCGACCCCTTCTAAGATAGATGATAAAAGGTGTCGTACCCTATAGCTAGAATCCCAATTCAGTCTACAAGGAGTCAAACTGTCAAAGTTTATAGGCGTGGGGGTGAAGAAGAGAAAAAACCAGAACTTTAAATTTGTGAAGCCATCTCAAGATATGTATAGGGTTGTCCTAATAGCAGTGTTATACTCAGGATACATAAAAATTTCTCTACTGTACAAAGATAACAACTGAATACAAGTAGGGTTGACACAAAAAAGAAAAAAAGGAAATACACATTTTTGGATATCCTTCCGGTTCTATCTTCTATACAATGTTATATATATCTTGCAAACAGAACAAAAGAGAAGGATAAAAAGCCTTGAAGGCGAAGTCAAACCGAGTATTCCTGAGGCAAGCCAAACTCACTGGTCTGCATTGATTCCGAAGATCCGAACCTTGTGCATATTGGGGAACTTTGCGACAACTAGTATGATCACCGCAACCGTGTTGAGGAAGAGCATTGGATGTTGGTAGTCGGTTGTGTGTGAAGCAATCAGATACCTGACATGGGAAAAGTTAGCAAAGAGGAAATTTGAATATGTCAGCAACACGACTCACACAAAGCACCAGCTTATACAGAGAACGTTCCAAGTGTCAATGAGAAAAATATGAAGAAAGTCGAATAGAATTAGAAGCACTGAAGGTTTTTGTTACAAGTTCGTCAAATCTTAGAACACGAAGTATCCAAATGTCAATCATAGTCTTCCATGAGATGACGAAAAATGAAAACTCTGTCGTTAAAATAACGGGATTAACGGGGAGATGGCCTAGTGGTAAATCTATACCTGATTCCATCATAAGGTACAGAGTTCAAATCCCACAATGCCCAAGTTCAAAATTCAAAAAAAAAAAAAAAAAAAAAAAAGTCTCATGAAATTTTTGAGACGTCAGATAGTGGAACATTCAACAAAGCTGAAATCTGCTTCTTGTGTCCAGAACTCTACTTGTTGAAGAAAAGAATCACTTGAGGTGTCAGTGTCACCGTGACAAAAGATGGGAACGATATGATAGTACAACTATTTTTAACATTTCATACTTCTCAATTATTCCTAAAAAATAAGTAAACCAAATGAACCAATCTAGCCTCAGAATACGCATGCAAGAAACACTGAACTTCTGATTAACTCGCAGGGGGAAAAAAAAGGGAAGAAAAAAAAAAGAGGGTTTCAGACCATTCTGCTATATTACATAAAAACAGGCTATTCAGTGCAGGTGCCGACATGAAACTGAAAAGGGCTATTCCTTCATGGCGACACAAACACTGTTTAAATCAGGTCTGGAACAGAAAAGCAAGTGTCATGAAAATATTCAACCAATTTGTAAACAGGTTGGACTCAGGTTGAGCCTAAGAAGCTGCACTAAAAATGAACTAGCATTTTCTGATAAGCTAACATATAATTTCTGCCGAAAAGTTAATTGAAGGTAAGAAGTTGACCCAGTTAAATTATCCTGCCGAAAAGTTAACTAAATTCGATTAAGCAGTTTCTGGGATGCTGAAACGATCACCATAACCCAGTAGCAAGGCAAAAACATTACCGCAAACACAATTGATAAGAAACAAATCAACTGCAGAAACAGTAAACCTAGATGCAAAACGCATCGAAAGGAAACAATTCAAAGCAGAACAATCTTATTAAGTTAGAAGAAACAGCTTTAAAAAAAAATGCAGTTGATATTAAAGTTTTCAAAAAGTTCAAATATGTTGTATAACTTCCAGAAAGTAACTTACAGCACTACTGGAACAACAGTTATGAACTTCCTGTTGCGCGTGAGTTGCTTTCCATTATCCATCTGCTCCCACCAAGTCAATCCATTGTAGATCCCCTGGTCGTCAGCAAATGGAGTTCCTTTCTTCCAGTGGAAAAAGTGATAAGTGACCTGAAAGATGAAAATTCATATTCCTAAATCAAGCTCATGGAGATGTAAATTAAATTTCCCAAGCTTTATGAAATAAAAATACTAATAAAGACCTAACCACAGACATCAAATGAACTTAACTGAGGCGAGATTTTGATTGGCACAAGGCCTTAGATTAAGTAATGAAATTATGGACTGGAATAGGAAAAATTGTAGAGTCGAATTCATACAAAAATCAAAAGGAAACAACTTCATTGGAAAAAGTTCGCTGAATTCAAGATTGAAAGACGAGTTACAGACTGAGTTGTGAATTAGATTGGTATACTCAATATATGCCGTGGAGAAAAGAACCGTTGGGGAATAACACCAGGAGTTGTGGAAAGGACCGAAGTTTCTATGCATCAAGACTCTCAATAGGAATTGAGTGCTCAGTCATTCACTATCTAATAGGCGATTCTTTCTTGTACAATGAAAGTAGGAAAAGAAAAATGTTTAGAGAGTATAATTTGGTTGCTTTGTATGTATCTTTTTCAAGCTGATATTCTTCATCCATTGTTTCGAATTTGAAAGATCCAGGAGTCAATGCAGGAGCAATTAACATTGGATTGTTTTGAATTGATTGGAAGAAAAATGGTTCGAGCACAGAAACAAAATTGAAGTGCTATTTAAATGTGCATCTACATATATTTACGTGCTGTCGGGTAAGTTGTAGAATTCATAAATTACGCAAAGTACTGTGCCTTTTTAGTATACTGATTGGTTAATGTATGCAAGATTCATTCCAAACAATAAATCAGTCATTTAAAAGAAAACAGTGACAGATATAAAACCTTAAAATTATTATCCTGCTCTATGTCTATCCGCAGACAATGTGTTAACTGAGTCTTAACCTTCCTAGGCCCTGCAAGAAGCCATGATGATATGAAGAAGACAGTAAAATCGAAAAACGAAAAGGATTCTGATTAAATCGACAACAGTTTCCACATTTTTAAATCAGCTTTTGAGTTAGCACTGCAATTTCAGTAGGCTTTAAGCAAACTTATACGAATTCCACAGATTTTCCGCTCTCTTACATAAAACTCGTTATACTTTGATGTCTTAAAAGCTCCGATTTTCAAATTGAGCTTCGTGGAATGCCCAGCTTAGTTAAGGAAATATTTCCATGATATTAAATTTTTTTTTCTAATCCTGATTAAGAAAATACGAGAAATGACCAATCTGAATAATGCCAATTAAGAAACTGTGGAAAAACATAAGTACAGAGCTATGTCTAATATATATATATATATATATATATATATATATATCCCTTAAAGAATACAAAAGTTTTCATCTTTACTAGTGCATGCGCCAAAGAATCAAAGGAATAACATAGGATTCTTCTTGCTTTGATTGAAAAAACACAAATTAAATTTAAAAAAAAAAAAAAATCCAAGAACTCTGGCAATTCAACAGCAAAGACGAAAATCAATCGGAAACCATACTCAAACAAACATGCATGTCGAATCGCGCGCGCGCACACACACACACACACACACAAATATATATAGAGATAGAGAGAGGCTTACGACGAAATGAGAGAGGTTGACGACGGTCCAAGCCATGCCGGGAGAGCAGCCGAAGACGGAGAGGACGATGAGCCAAGAGAAGAAGAGGATGAGGATGTAAGTGGTCCAGACGCCTGGGTACATGAACCACTCCGTATTCCTGTTCAGATCGGCAGGCTGAACCGCCTTCACATACAGATTCGCCATTTCTTCAACAATCGCACAATCAAATTGAATTTTTTTTCCCTGGATTTCTGATTCGGAAATCTCACTGACTCGATTGGATTGAGCTCGACTTTGTGCTTACCGAGATTCGATTGACGATTCTGGGATTTCGAATTCCGAAGCCGAAGAACATATAACAGAGTGCTCTGTTTTGGGTTTTTTTTTTTCCCCTTTTTTTTTTTCCCTGATCATAATCTCTTCGTGTGGGTCTTATTAAGGGTCTTGTGGACGCTGATCAAGACTGGAGGGTAATTAATTTAATTAATTAATTAATTAATTAGTAGTAAACAATAACGATTAACCAAAACGTTGATAACGACAAACCAAATAACACTATTAGCCAAACACCTCCTAAAATTAATATCTGCCCGTATGAGTGGAGAGAAATTTTAGGATATAAAACGACACCGTAGTTTATCTTTATTAAAATATATATTAAAAAAATAGTTAGGTTTTTTTGGGATAAAATTTGGCTGGGTTAACATTATTGCCAATAGCAATACAATGTCCGATAAATAGGCATTAGGCTTCGTGGACTAAATTTATTACCAACCTTTTTTTTTTTTTTT
>JAFMPE010126612.1:1149-14727 GCA_024759925.1 Ficus religiosa | reverse complement strand
AAAATGAGCGTGTTTAATTTGGACAATCACAACTTCTTAATGTGTAATCATAAGTGCTCGTGATGTAATAAAAAATCGCCAATGGAATAGTATTCAAAATGTCTTCCTTCTTTTTTTTTTCTTTTTCTACTAAATAATATAAAGAGAAATTAATGAGAGTGGTTGGATAAAATTACTTACGTGTGTGGATCAATATTATGGTTTCGAAATGAATAGTGTTACGTTTGAGGTATTTTAATCTACGTAATTGTAAATCATGATACTCACTCCCAGCTAGCAAATGTATATCTTCGCGAGTTAGCATTGTAACAACCCATCCCTCCTTTTGGTATGATATTGTCCGTTTTGGACGTCGTGGTCTCACGGTTTTGTTTTTGAGCTCATTCCAAAAGGTCTCATACCGTATATCTTCGCGAGTTAGCATTGTAACAACCCATCCCTCCTTTTGGTATGATATTGTCCGTTTTGGACGTCGTGGTCTCACGGTTTTGCTTTTGAGCTCATTCCAAAAGGTCTCATACCATTAAAAGGTGGACTATTTACTTATGAACCATCACATATATTAATTCCTAAACGATATAGGACTGCATAGCTTACCCATTTCTTATCAGGACTGATTACTGTCACAAGCATGTAAGAGGACGTTAATGGTATGTTTGGAGAACACATTTAACCTAAATATAATATTGTAGCATTCATTTGATTTCTCTGTATATTGTATTTGAATACACCTTTATTTGAACAATACATTCACTTATTTTATTATTAAACCACCTTCTTTTTTCTATCTAATTTTATTAATCACATCGCATAATCTCTCTCTCACTCTCTCTCTCTTATCAATATACATCACAATGACTATTTAAATATAAACAATCCAAACACATATTCCATTTAGATATCATGGTTAGAGGGAAGTCCAAATGCATATCCGAATACATCCATTATATTATAATACAATACCAAGTGAAGTGGTGATTCAAACAAACCATAAAAGGATTCATTTGGATTATATGTTCAACACACAATTCAAATAATGAATTTAAAGTTTTATAAGATCAGAAAATACTGTATTAAAAAAATTTTGAATTTGAATTTGAATGGGATGTTACACGGAAGCTAAGTATCTAGATATTTACACAGTTTTCTTTTCATGACCAAATCCATAAGGGAGAATAAATGAATTTGATGATTTTTTTTTTATTGAGAAAAACAAAAGATCATTGGTGTTATTTCAGCTCTATCCCAAATTAATGTTGTGGATGATAATTTGTATGAAATCCCTCCAGTAATATCTTTTATTTAGGATAGATTAAAATTGGAGTACTTTAAACGATTTAAAGTCTTTACTTGAATCTTTCTCTCTCTTCGCTTATGCAAAATAATCATGACTGTCAAATCTTTCTAGTAATCCCTCCACCCATTTATCCTTTTTTTGTCTCTCATACCAAACACACTTTAAAACTTTTAAAAAATAGCCCATGTGCTAGGATTTCCATAATAAGAAATATTTTACGATATATCATTTAGTATATAATAAAAAGGACCTGACCCGATTTTATTCGGGAGATTAGCGCCGTAGTTTCATTCCCGCCACAATAAACCTAATGCAACACTTTCATACAAGGACTTTGAAATCTCGAATTTGAAACTTTAAACCTGTCTTTTGAGGGGAAGAAAGAAAGTCATTATGACTGCTACACCAATTCAATATTATTGATATTTGATAAAATTTATTAAATGATGTTAGCCGCCCAATGTGGGTCCAGATCATCTTGATCAATTTCGCTTAATAAGGGCGCCTGTACACTTCAACCACAAAATCCTTTCATACATGCAATGTTCAAACTCTTTGACAGTCAGCTTGAGATCGATGTTGACATCCCCAACACTAGAATATATATATACACACACATACACACGCATTAGTCTAAAGCATGAGCTATTCACATATTAGATCCATTTGAAAAATTTTATTTACATATAGAAAATTTTATATAAATTTAAAAAATAGACCCGCAAAAAAAAAAAAAAGAGGTATGAAAAAATACAAAAAAAAAAAAGAAGGACTAAAATGGAAAAAATTGACCAATACAGAAAATGATTAAATTGTAAAAATAAAAAATAAAAAAAGAAAATCAAAGGACTATAAAGTAAATATAAAACATTTTCGACTAATACTTACAACGAATACATTGTAAAAAATAAAAAAATTCAGCAAAAAATAAAAAAAGAAAATCGAAGGACTAAAAAAAGGAATAAATTGTAAAAAAAATATTTAAAAAATTGGGTCAAAATAAAAAAAAATAAGGACTAAAAAGTAAGTACAAAACATTTTCGTTCAAAACGCACCGTTTTAGACGAAAATACTATGCAAAGTAAAGCACATCGTGCTTTCTATATATAGTTATATATATATATATGTTTTTTTTTTTCCTTTTCTCTTTATGTAACATATATATAAACATGACAAGCAAATAATAATTTAGTCCCAAATATCTACTGTTAGGTAATTGGTTAACTGGCCCTCATGCAAGACGGATAATTAGGTAGGATAGAGGGTGTGGCTTTTGGTTTTTGTTGCTTCTTCTCTAGACTATATATTTAATAATGTTGGTAGAGACCATTAAAATAAGCTCCAAATGGATGCCGTCACAAATATTGATACGAGCACTAATTGTGTAAGACTAATTATCTTATTATTTACACATTGTCAAAAGACGAATTAAAAGCGCTACTTTACGAAACACACTCTTGCATATATGAACATGCATATGTTTGTACTAGTATTGCAAGCAATATTCATTCATCTTCTTATTAATTATTTATTAGACTTTTCTTATGTCAAATGCTAAAGAATTCAAGTTAAAGCTAATAGAAGGAAGCAAACTCAATTGGCTAGCGTTAATAATTAGGGTAAATTGCTCGTTTTGTCCTAACATTTTCATGAAGCTAAGATTTGATCCTAACTTTTTTTTTTTTTTTTTTGTCAAAAGGTTTCTATACTCTTTAAAAGGCTGTAAAATTTAACATAAAATACTACATATAATTTTCTATTTGATGGTAGTTAATTTTTTTCGTTAACATAGTGATCAACCTATAGATGTCATGTACATGTTATTCCATTCAACATGATTTTTGTTAGCAAAAATGACCATTTTGCATCATTTTTAAAATTTTAAGGACCTTTTAATCAAACAAAAAGTGCTAGGGATTAAGTTACAACTTCGTAAATAGATTACTGATCAAACGAGAAATTTACCATAATAATAAAATAAGATCACTTTTATGATAATAAACTTTTTTTTTCCCTATCGGTAAATAAGTTCTTTGAGTGAATTTTTTTGTGCCGTTCGACGTCTCTTTTCAACTTCAATACTTATCAATCCAAGTGTTCAAAGTTTAATTGTGATGGCTAAAAAAAAAAAAAAAAAATTGCTCAATAAATAAGGCAAAACAACGTCGCATACCTTAGAAGTATCCTAAAATTAATATTGGAGAATAAGGGAAAGATGTTAATGGATTACATAAGAAAACATATACATATACATATATAATATAATACTATATATATGAAAAAGTTATCTTGAGAAAAGGGGGGTCACGTTTGGTTGGCTAAGGCTTAAATGATCTAAAATTCCGATTGGCATTAATGCAGGAATCCCATACCTCACTGCATGTGCACATGCATGAGCTTAGCTATATAAACTATATATATATAGAGAGAGAGATGACCATTTCTCTCTCTTTCTTTTTCTTTCTTCTGACTCACCACACAAACCCCACCACCACCACCCACCTTTAACTAACCAACTATTTTATCTCTTTTCCACTCCGTTTCTAAGAGATTCGGTTACCTACCTCCCAAACATGTCACATGTTCTCTTTCCCTCTCCTTTCTTTTCTCCTCTGGAATAAAAATTAATCCTCTAGAATAAAAATTATAAAGATGCTATTTTCCTCTTTCACTCTTGAGATGGTCTAGTAATTTCATGCACAATATAAGTTATATATATATATATGTATTTCACTATAGTGTATATGTGGAAGCCAAGGATATAAGTGGTAGTACCTCTCTTTTTTCTTTGTTTATCTTGGAACAATGTTGTGTTTCATGCATAGAGAACATAAATTATATTAATTTAAGTTCGTAGGTAAATTTAGAGGTAACAAGAAATGTACACAGAACAGAAGAATGTATATATATATTATATTAGGAAAAAGGTATTCATCATGAGTAAGTAGAAAACAATATACACACACAAATATATATATATATATATATGCAGCTAGCACATGCATGCATAATTTAATAGCTGCCAAAAAAAGGGTCAGGCTTCTAGAGTTGAGATGGAGTACTTACCAGGATAACTTTTTTCTTACAAATTATGCTCCAATCAGAGTACTCCTAATATCCTACCTGCTACTTCATTCCTACATTTAAATATTTAATATAATATATATTTAAATGAGTTGGTGTTTCTAGTCGGAGACAGATCCGCCATTTTTTATGGACCCTATATATATATATATATATGTTATTTACTTCTGTTGCTTAGTATTTTAAATGGACCCCTTTGATAAGTTCCATACATGTGGCTTATCAAATAATTAATATACTAATAAGATTTTAATTACTAGCTGATGGTGGTTGGTAGCTAGGTCTACCCATTTTCCACGTTATAAGATTCAAACTTCTGGCTCTCCTGAGTTTCTAGAAACAAAAGTAGTTTATGATCATGGGACCGTTCATATAATTTTAATTAAAATTAATCTTCATCCATTATATATATATATATATATATATGATTTTTCTACCGTCCTCCCGTGAGTGATCCCTTTGATATAGCATAAGACATCTTTAAAGTAATAGCTAGTAAATGAGTAAAACACAATAGCGATTCAGGAAACATCAAACACAATATATGAATTTGAAAGATTTAAGTTGTCAGTGAAAACCATATTTCTCATGCAATGACATATCTTTCAAATTTAATCATTTGTTATTTTACGTTTTTCTTAGATTACTGTTATGTTTTTAGTTATTTAATAATACGTTGGAATCATATCATATGTTATGTCGGAGAGGTCTTCTACCGAAGGAACCCCAAATATATATATATATACATTCTAATTGCTTCATGCGTTGTTCAAAAAATTCTCCAAGCGACTATTTTGGTAAATTTATTTTCTTCTCAAAATTATGAAATGGCTTCTCCCTTTCTTAACACCCCCTCTAAAGGATAGAGATATTTTATGTTTTTCTCAGCGGAAAATGTTATAAATGTAGTTATAAACGAGTTCAATATGTTTGCTCGGAGTTAATTTAAAATTATGTAAAATAAATTCAGGGAACATAAAAACCTAACATTTGGAGCCTAGTGAAATTTCACTAATATTAATCTCAACCTACCTAGAGTCTTTTTTCCCCCATAATCATCATACTTTGACTCGGTACTACATGCAAGTTGGTTATTATAAATCTCAAACGCGGGATCTCCATGTTAGAGACCAAAAATTACACCTAATTAGGAATTAGGACGTTTGGATTTTAATCAAGTCATGATTAATGACTCTGCAAATGTGTGTTAGATGTCGGGTCATACATTAAAATTATTAATTATTAGTGTTTAAAACGACGATTACATTATTTCCGAGGCTTAACCTAAATCCAGCCAAGATTTGGTGCAGTGGTACTTTACACCTGAATTGGGTAAATTTAAGATGAAAGAAATGAGTTAGGCTAATAACTAAACTTCTGAAAAGTTTTTATTGGATGGATTTGAGAGGCACATATCCCTAATATGAAAGCCCAGATTAGGTCAAGATTAAACAAGGGATTACTTAGAAAACACACAAATTAATTATATATAAATCCTCAATTAATTATCCAAGTAGAAAATATGGATAGCTAAACAAAGTTATCAAAGAAAATGATTTGGTGTTACACGCCCACATGGTGGATAGGGTGGCAAAAGGTTAGGATACCTTTGTTAGGTACCTTCGGTCATTCAGATTCGAATCTCATTGCCTCCTGTTTAGGCTCCCGCTCTAGTTTCGGCTGTTGACGCTTGGGTTGCAGGTGAGGACAAAGTAAGCGCTGAGTAGATGTTTCAGAGAAACTGGTATTAAGGACTTGATTCTGACATATCTAAATAATGGTTCCTATCTATGGGGCTAAGAGACCTGAAAATGATGTGGCCACCACAATATCATTTTTTCTATAAAAAAAAAAAAGAAAAAGAAAAAAAGAAAATAATTTGGCATCCCTAATGTTACTTTAACAGAATTGGTGCTAATCAAATTGTTCCTTCTCCCACTAGTGGAAATGATGTTTCATGACAATTAAGAACCGAAAATGACCATTATACTATATATGTACACCTATATGTATATATATGTATAGGGGTACCAAACTTTAACATGTCAATGGGAAGGAAGAAATGTGAAGATAAGGCCAAAATAGTTACTGGTTGACTTGGTTAGGATGCTGGGATGAGGTCTACCTACGTATCCTTATCAAAAAAGTGCATTACATAATGTGCACAAAATTGGATACACTGTATGGTCTCTGCATGATGTTATGATATCTATATTCGATATGTTTGGTAGAGCGTCATTCGGTGTTTCTTTTCGAATACAATATATATATATATATATTACTTCTAGAAATAAAAAGTACTCCAACACAAAATTTAGTTGCTAAAATTAAAATAGATTAGTTAATCTAATAAGCAATTAATTGAGATTTCAAACATTAATTAAATCTAATTAATTATATCAAAATAAAAACTGACAAAATCGGTCAGTGCTGTGTTATAATTATTTAAAAAATATAAATAGTAAAAGCAAAGGTTAAAAAGAGAACCTTAACCAACCCTGAATGAGAAGACGGAAAGCGAAATCTACTTTTGCCGAAAGTCTACAAAACTAAAAGAGAGAGAGAGAGAGGGACAAATTGATGTTTGATTGAGAAAGGTATATTTTTTAGATGTGAATAATTTTTTGTACAAAAGATTAAAATTAAGATACACATGAGGCAAATTTAATAATAACCATATGCAATTCTGCCAAACTATAGGGTAGGTACACATTTGGGGAAAAAAAAAAAAAAGATTACAACGAACTGATATGCACTGGCAGATGAAATTTTCAGCACCGAAAACTATATACCAATACATATCTATATAAGATATAGAGAATTACATAAAAATTTAATACCCCCCAAAAGAAAATAAAAGAGTTAAGAATTTAAAGGCATGTGAAATCTGTAGAACCCAGCTGTGGATTGGCAATTTCTGCACAACTCGGCGCCTTGATACCCCAACTGGCAACACAAGCACACACCACCAAACAAGTACTGGCGATTATTCACGTTGGGTTTTGACTCGGCCGTGTTCGAAAAAGACAACGTTGTCGTCCGAGTTCTAATCGGCTGCAGATGATCATCACGTGACTGAAACGGCGCTAGCCCGATTGTTAGCTCCAAATCGATGTCGTTATTTAGTTCATCAACTTGTTGTTGATGATGATGGACATGCCGTTGGTCCTCTTCCGTTGTCGTTCCGCTGCTGGTGCAGTTAGATTTGGCGTCTTGATCAAGTACATGATGAGTTAGAGTTACACTTTCTGTCTTGGGCTGGATCAGCTTTGGCGTGGCACATAATTTGGTTGTCGTTTTGTTGATGATATTGATCTCGGCTACCGGGAGAGCCGATGGAGAGGCGTTTCTGAAGTCTAATTGAGAAGAAACAACGGCGGTGGCGGCGGCGGCGGCGGTGGTGTCGTTGAGGGGACGGTGGGTTTGAGGGTCGAGGCCTCGGTTGATGAGCTTGCGCTTGATGTGAGTGTTCCAATAGTTCTTTATCTCGTTGTCTGTTCTTCCGGGTAATCTTCCCGCAATTAAAGACCATCTGAAACCAAATTATCAATTTTAATTACCCAAAAAAATCCATGACACGAAATTAGAAGGAGTTGCAAATTTAAAAAAAAAAATTTTTTTTTTTGGAGACAAATTATTACTTGTTTCCGAGTAAACCGTGAAGCTTGATAATTAGCTCGTCTTCCTCTTCGGTGAAATTCCCTCGTTTCAGATCGGGACGGAGGTAGTTAATCCATCTCAGCCTGCAACTTTTCCCACACCGAAGCAAACCTATATTGAAATTTCAAAGTCATAAACAAGGAAAATCAAAAGAAAGCAACAGTCTAACAGTTTTTTCTATTAAGAAAAAAAAGTTAAACTAACGAAGATTTGACGGCTTAGAATTAGAAAATAAAATAAAATAAAATAAAATACCGGCGGCTTTGGGGAGGGAACGCCAACATCCCTCACCATGGGCGCGGATGTAGTCGATGAGGCGTTGGTCTTCCTCTTTGGTCCAAGCTCCCTTATTGGTGTGGGCTTTCTCACAGCAAGGAGACCTTCCCATAATTTTTATAATTTTTTTTTTCCTGGTGTCTATGGTGATATGGGGAGGTGTAGATAACTATATACTTTGGAGATCTGAATATGAACAGACAGACAACAAAATTATTATTGTCAAAGAGACTAGTAGTACTTTTTTTTGGGTGATGTTGGTGCAGTAAACGGATAAGTACGTTCTCTTTGCCTTATACCTCCTCTTTATATATATATATGTGTGTGTGTGTGTGCTGCTTAATTTGTTTTGTCCATAACACGTAATTTAAAACTAAGGAAAGGAAAGGATAAGAAAGAGCGGAATAGGAGAGAGAGATAAGAGGGACCAAAAAAAAAAAAAAACTGTGTGAGTTTGTGTTTAGAAGAGAGAGTTTTGGGGTTTGAAAGAAAGGAGGGGGTGAGAGAAGGATTTATATATGATTTTATATATACGTAGGAAAGGATGGACGGAGAGAAAAAGGGCTCCAAACGAGGAATGGAAAGAGGAGTGGGAAGAGGGGAGAGAGATTTGACCCCCCCTTTTTCTTTCCTTTTTTTTTTTTTTTTTTTTTTTTAATTTTTTGTTGGTGTGAGAAAGACAAGTGGTTAATTAGTAGTTACAGATGGGGCTGCGTTTTGGTAGGTAGCTCTACTTTTACGTCATATTCGCCTCCTTTTGTGGGCCTCTCTTCTTCATCATCTTCTTCTTCTTTCCTGGCCCCTTTCTCTCTCTCTCTTATCTCTCTCTCTCAAGGGGGTCTCATGACTCACCCCGTTTGGCTTTTGGCTTTTAGAGAGAGAGAGAGAGGGGTACAACAAGTCAAGTTCAAGATATCAAACGTCACTTGGAGCCACATGGTCTCTACCAACCAGGGAAGAAAATTATAATTATATAATTGCTTATACTACCAGGATTTACGTTGTCATTCAAAAATAACCAAGAGAAAATATATATATATATTTATGTTGTTTTATTTCATCCACCAAAAAAAAATAAATAAAAACAAAAACAAAAACAGAGAGAGAATATTGCTATGGAAAATGTGAAAATATTTTATTTCAAGTGTCTCAACTCTCAAGGCAAATAGATTCCATGCAATAGTGTAGTCATAAAATTTGTATGTATATACATGTGTGTGTGTGTGTGTCAATACTTTTTTTTTTTTTTTAATGATGATGTCATGTATCAAATTATCAATTGTTGCCTCTCAAAATAAAACTATCAATACTTGCGTTTTGTATAAATAACTTAAGAATTATTTGACCATAATGATGTTATTACAGTGTTACACTAACAAAAACGACACCGTAGCATTCTATATATATATATATATAAATTCATATGAAGGTGACAGCTTGTTATTATATATATTATACAAAAGTACGTACGTTTGAAGAGTAAAAATAATAATTTGAAAAAAAATTCTGGGGAATGTAAATAGTTCTAAATTTGGTCCATAGAGATTATGACTTACTTTACCTTCTATAATTTAAAATGAAACAAAATTATCACTGGGTTTATTATTAGTAGCCATGTTGGTATATATATATTTTAAAGTCACGTGTCTAGTTAATAAAAAAATTTTTAACGGTTTTAATAGCATGTAAGTCACATAACGAGCATGTGTGGTTAAAATAATTAAAAAAAAAAATTGGCTTTTTAAGGATAGAAATATCAAAGTTTAAATTTATGTTAAGCTCTAGGGGAGTTTCGTAACATTTTGAATTTTAAATGATAAATTGAGATAAGGTATATTTTTAAAGCTCAAAATTTTATATTAAACATTTTTCTTAAAATCTGACATTATATCTCACGATTGAATCAAATATGAAATTATTGTTTCATTATGTATGTAATCACTACTAATAAAAAATAATTCGAAAAATTGAGTAGTTCCATTTAATGGATAAGGAGATATGCGCCACTTAAAACAATAAAAATAGAGCCTTATCGAGTAGAAAAGGATGAACTGGAATAATTGGAGAATCTTGCCTAACAATGGTCGGCAGGTATATCTTTCAAATTTCTTAATTCGTATTATGTACGTTCATATGAAAGCAGAAACTTATTTTTTGATAGAATAATATGAAAGCTAAAACTATTTTATAGCAAACATTTCTGAAAAGGAAAAAAAAATGATGCTTTTCCCTCTTCTGAATAAGAAATATCAATGCAATTGTTGAAAGGCCCTGATTCGGTGAATAAATATGTTAAGATTAAAATATAAGTACTTTTTTTCTTTCAGATTGACCGTAGGATAAAGATTAAAGAGAAATATTTTTCTCCAATAAGAGGAACTATTAGAAATTTTAAAAATTGAAATCTTTAGAAAAAAAAATAAAAATTTGTAATGTCATTCCAACCAACGTAACTGTTAAAATCTATTGTAAGAACAATATATTTATTTCATCCCTAATTATTATTATTGTAATTGTTAGATTGACTTTTTAACGTTATGATATATAATTAAAGTAGTTTTGTGTATTTATTAATGAGGCAAAAGTTTCTATCTTATGTTTATCTTCAAGTATATGCAAAAAGAAGCACTGGATTTGGATGGAAAATTCGTCACCATTGCATGCATGGACAGCTAGCTAAGGTTGGTTCCTACTTTTGTTCATGTTATTCCCACTATAGTGAGGTCAACACACCACCACCCCACCCCCCCACACCACCACACCCCCCTCCCCCCCGGGTGGCCCGGGGGCGGAACTTGGGACATTTTCTGGATTTTCTTTCCGCAAAACTCTACTTTATTGATTTGATTAATTAATCTTAAATTTTGAATTTTAGAAGAATTTTCTACATGATTAAAAAAAAAAAATGAACATGAGGACTAGAAATGGATTTTTTTTTTGTTCGTACCAACAAGATAATTTCATATGTGATCAAGTGTATCACTAAGATATAGAGTTCAAGTTTTCAATCTCTAAAGTCCAAAAAAAAAAAAAAAAAGGAATATTTTTCTTCTTCCGTAATTCCTTTTACATGAAAGTTTTTTTTTTAGAACAAGAATCTTATTATAATTAAGACTAGCAAGATCTAAAAGGGATAAAAATTTCCCTTAAAACAGAAAAGGGATTAAAAATCATGACTACATATGTGTGTATCAATATATATATATATATATATATATATATATACTTGCCGTAGTCGAAGTGTATAATTCAACCCAAATATAACGGTGGAATGAGGCATATAAAAAAAAAAATTATGATGGAGGGATGAACATCATCGACACAAAGTTTGTTATATAGTATTTATTTGATCCTAACAAATGACGTAAGTAAATCATAAACAACTAAATAAGATCTTTAACTAATTGATAAGTAAAGAACACGAATTAATCAGTACTATTTTTGTCAACGAAGCTACTATTATTCAATGGATTGCGTACCGCGTTCGTAGCAATTGGTATTTGTCTGGCTGATTTCCTACCATATACTCTCATGGGCATCAGATTAATGCTACGGAAATCGTAGTAATTTGAGTTTTTACCAAAACAAAACTTGCAAACCGTAGCATTAAGGTGGAATTTACTACAAGTGTAAAATAGATCAGTTTAGTTCATCATCGATTACTTAATAATATAGGGTAACCACTTCATGATTCTCTCACATGTACATTTGATGCTTATTTTTTGCGTCTGCAATTGGCTTTCTTAAAATAATGCAATTATGAGACTGATGTGTATGAATCTATAAGGATTGTTGAAGAAAGAGTTTACTAGTTTGTAAAGTACTTACAAAGTATGGCATTCTGGTGGCGAATTACCACAAGTGTAAAATAGTTCGGTCTAGTTTATCATCAGTGACATAAATAGTTAAGGCCAATTGCTTCATGGTTATCTCACCAGTGCAATAGATGCTTGATTGTTTGCGTCCGCATTTAGTTATCAGAAATAATGTGATTGTATAATTGACATGCATAGATCTCTACGGATTGTTGGTGAAAGCATCGACTACTTTGCAATTACTTGCAATGCATGGTATTATGGTGGAATTTACCACGAGAGTAAGATAGTACGATCTAGTTTATCATTGGTGTCTTAACAGTAAAGGTTAATTGCTTCATGATTCTTTCATCTATGCAATAGATATTTGAGTGTTTATGTCCACATTTAGTTTTCTGAAATAATACGATTGTGTCATTGACGTACATAGATCTGTAAGGATTGTTGATGAAGACATTAACTAGTTTGAAAGTACTTGCGGAGTCTGGTATTACAATGAAATTTACCATGAGTGTAAAGTAGTTTGGTCTAGTTTGTCATCGGTGGCTTAACGGTAAAGGGCAAGCACTTCTAGTTCTCTCACACATGCATTAGATGTTTGATTATTTGCATCTACATTTAATTCTTGAAATAATACGATTATGCAGTTGACGTGGACATAGATGATGATATCGTTAACTAGTCAAGTTTGGTTTGCAAGAGGCATGAAAGTGACACCTTTTACAGCTAGACCTTAGCAAGTCCCCACAGGAGGAAAAGACTGTTTGGTGACATTACAGGTGTACATTCAATGCAAAGACAAGAGGGTTGCTCCTTTGAGAAGCAGTCCCATTGTTTATTTAAGAACCACCCATCCACCAGAAAAGGCTACATGTACGTGTCGCTACTTGCTAAGATGCGTGTGCAATAAGCAAATATATGAAACGTCCCCTTATCTGGGCCTTTTTTTTAGGCATCTTTTGGCAAATTTATGTTCTTAAGCAATGTTTCATGTGATGTGAGGAAGTTGTTGTTTTCACCTCTCTCTCTCTCTCTCTTCTAGTTGTGAGCGGGACTTTATTATTTGTAATGGGAAACATAGAAGATTACAGTTGGCCAATTCAAATGGGTTGGACCAAATTAGTTACTTTTCAAACTTGGTTGTTGGAACCCTAGTATCCCGAGATATTTAATAAAATAAAAATAAAAAAATAAAAGAAGAAGAAGAAGAAGAAGAAGAAGAAGCAGCAACCAGAAGATATGAGAAAGAATTTTACCATAGTTTATGAACTTTCCATGTACAATGAATTTAGCATATAACACCCGCTAAAAAGAATCAAGAAATAACACAATAAATAGATTACACGAGTGAAATTGAAAAAAAAAAAATTTAACAAAAATTAATCGAGATCACTGCTCTATTAAAAGTTCTACAAGCGTCTCGTTGTATTGCTATATTCAGTCCTT
>JAFMPE010126600.1:5989-16603 GCA_024759925.1 Ficus religiosa | reverse complement strand
CCGTCAGTTTATGTCATATCAAATATCAATTGATTTGCGGATATCTTGTTTGCAGCTAGGAATGAATTTTGAAGTGGCTAGAAAAGAATCTTCAATTCTTCATGTGTTTCCATTCAATTCGGAGAAAAAACGAGGCGGTGCTGCTGTAAAAGTGGTACGATAGATGGTTGTTTATGGCTAGCGTGATTTGTTGTATCTGCTTCACAGTGATCAAAGAATTCTAGAGGAAGTCATTTATACTTCATATATGTTTGTTTTAGAGAAGTACCCAGTGTATACCTTTAAAAAATTAACTTTGATGGCGCAATGAGTTCTAGGACGTTTCTATCATGAGGGGGGGAAAAAATCTGCTGTTAGAAAATAAAACTAGAATACATAAAGTTCTAGCAGTCCTTTAAGAGCAAAGGACAAAACGGAATCACTATTGCGCTACCTCATTTTAAATCCGAAGCACGAAACATAAAGATGACGATTGTCCTTGTTGCCTCTTAAAAAAGGAAAAAATAGTTTTAACCCGAGAGCTTTACCTTTTAGCCTGGATTTGTCACCATCATCTTAAACATGTTTGCCTCATATGGATTCTTTGCTGTTAGAACTTTGTAGGAGGTAGCACTGTGGAAGGCATTAACTGACAAAAATATTGAAACAAAGTAATGCATTATTGGGTTCTTTTTGTTGTGGTAGTCATGCTTTTCAGTGTAAAAGCAGTTTTAATTTACGGTGCAATATTGTTATTGCCTTTTTTTTTTTGGGGGGGGGAAGTTGGGGATGGGGAGATTGGAGCTCTTCACCTTTTGGTGGAGTTAGGTGTGGAATTACCACTAGCTACGTCTGCAACCACATATTGTTGTTACTGTTTGATATTCTCTTTTGCTCTATTTGCAGACGGACTCTCAAGTTCATGTACACTGGAAAGGGGCTGCTGAAATTATATTGGCTTCATGTACTCAATACATGGATGATACTAATCACGTTGTACCTATGGATGAAGATAAGGTTTGACAATATATATTCTGTTTTTTATTTTTATTTTTTATTTTTAGTAACACACATGCACTCTCTTGCGCTCGTGTATTCCACTGTATTTTTAAAGTATCTTTCTAATAATCTCTTACTTTTCAGGTGAAATTATTCAGAAAAGCTATTGAAGATATGGCTGCTCGTACTTTACGTTGTGTTGCTATTGCATACAGAACATGTAAACTTCAAAGTGTTCCAACTGACGAAGAAGAACTATCTCGTTGGGCGTTACCTGAGGATAACCTTATTTTACTTGCTATAGTTGGCATACAGGTATAACATATATATATATATTTTTGGTCAGCTATAAATTGCTCTTTATTATTTTTATTTTTTTGAATTAATTATGTCTTATAAGGAAAATTAGGCTAGGTGGCCCATAGTAATCATCTAATCTAATAGATAGCCTAACATTTTTTTAATTTAGCTAAATGGCCTAATCAAATTTCATCCACTTCCCAGACTCCTCTCTCCCTCCCCTGCCTCTTTCTCTCTCTCCTCCCTCTACCCGTTTCTCTCTTCTCTCCTTTCAACCATTGTTGTCACCGACTATAGCCTTGGACAGAGACTGGAGATGCTGGAACCGCGACACCAAGGCAAAATCATAGTGCCACTTTCGACGGACAGAGAGAAACCATATTGCGAAGAGGAAGCTGCTCTTGTCATTGGAGAAAAAAAGCTAGCGGAGCCTGCGACCGTTGATCGCTCAATTTGTCAAAAATCGTGACGGTCTCAGCATTCTCCGGTTGAATTGCAACAAGTTGCCATTGTCGCTATCTCTGTCATCATCAGCGTAGCGCCTCTCCGATCAATGAGGAGAGGGAAGGGAAAAAGAAAGCACTGGAGAGACAGAAAGAGAATCGAGATTAGGGAGAGAGAAAGGGGCAATCGTAGGTGGGGGAGAAGGGAAGAGAGAGAGATTTTTTTTTTTTAACTTTTTAATTTTTTAAACAGTAAATCAGTGATTTACTTATAGTTAATTATTGATTGACCGGAAAATTTGTGATATTGTTTATGGTCAATCAGTGATTGACTATGGGTCAATTAACGATTGACTACAAAAAATATTATTTATGGTCAATCAGTGATTGTGTGGGAATATTCGGTTTATTACCGGATATTCATCTTTCCATATATAGTTTGTTTGATTGCTTCCCGATCGTTTTGTTTACTGATTGTTTTGGGAAGTTACTGTATAGCATTTTTTTAGGGATTTTGTTTCTAGCTTTCCTATTATGGAGACCGAACATTGTATATATATACATGTATTGTATCATTTAAAAGATATGAAAATACAATTAGTTTTTCCCTAAACTTACTTTCATGGTATCAGAGCCATATCCTTTATCTAGAAAACCTTGGCCTTCAAACTTCTCGCCTTCATAGTCCCGAGAGCCGTGCTTCCCAACAATTAGTTTAGAGAAGGAGATTATCGGTGCTGGTAAGGATGGTCCATCCCTCTCCACATTCAGCCCAGTCATCGACTGTGGCTGCACAGTCCTTTGGAGAGGGATCATCACTGTAGATCACGAATCACAGGTTAGATGGCAAGAATTTCCTCCAGTGGTCCCAATCGGTTCTGATGTTGATCTGAGGGAGAGGAAAGATCGGCTACATCACAGGCGAGGTTCAACGGCCTAATCCAACAGACCCGACTTACAGTAATTGGGAACTTACTAATTCTATTGTTATGGCATGGTTGATTAACTCAATGGAGCTGCATATCAGCCGTACCTATTTGTTTCTTCGCGCCACCAAAGTTATCTGGGATGCTGTAAAGGAGAATTATTCGGACCTTGAAAATGCTTCACAGGTTTTTGAGATTAAGAATAAACTCAAGGATATTCGGCAAGGCAACTTGGATATCACCGAATATTACAATGTGTTGCAGACTCTTTGGCTGGAATTGGATATGCACTTGAAGCGGACTGGGGTGATCTCGAAGGCAACATGAAGTTTAAAAATCACTTAGAGAAACAACGGCTGTATGACTTTCTCGCTGGGCTCAACAAAGAACTTGATGAGGTAAGAGGACGAATCTTAGGCCGAAGACCACTACCTTCCATCGGGGAAGCCTTTGCTGAAGTACGCCGAGAGGAGAGCCGACGCCGGGTGATGCTTGGAGAAAAAAGGGACTCATCTGTGCCTTCTCCTGGAGAAAGACCTGCTAAAAACACTGCTCTTATTACAAAGAGTTGTGTTAACCGACCTTCTAGTGATCAAAAATTGACTTAGCGCCCACGGTGTTCTCACTGTAACAAACTTGGCCATACCCGAGACCGATGTTGGGATATTCATGGACGACCAGCTGATGCGAGACCAAGGAAACAGCCTCAAAGCAAGGGATTTCAAGCTGCTACAAGGGAAAAAACAGAAGAAACCGGCAACAATGGGATCTCTCTAAATCAGGATCAGCTGGAACAACTCGTCAAACATTTGAAGCAACAAACTGTGACCGGTCCCAAGACAGCAACAAGTAGTTTTGCTCATCAAGGTACTGTTTTTCATGTAGAAAATCAAATTCCTTGGATACTTGACTCTGACCCATCCGACCACATGACAGATAACTCATCTCTGTTTCATTCCTATACTCCATGCCATGGGAGCTCAAGAGTGAAAATTGCGGATGGGACATTCTCGTGTTGCTGGAAAATGATCTATCCGACTGTCTGATAAACTTGTCCTGAATTTAGTACTCCATGTTCCAAAATTAGCATGCAATCTGGTGTCTATAATTATACACACTCATGACCTTAATTGCACTGCTAATTTTTCTGTTCCTTCTTGTCACATACAGGAGCAGGGATCAGCGAGGATGATTGGCATTGCTAAGGAAGATGGTGGACTCTATTATTTTAAGAATAATGAATGTGTGAATACACAGGCGACAATTGCTGATAATGTATCTTCTGCTTCCAATAAAGATGTAATGATGTGGCATCGTAGGTTAGGCCATCCCAATTTCCATTATCTTAAACGTTTGTTTCCAGTTTTATTTAGTAATAAAAATCCTAGTTCATTTCATTGTGATATTTGTCAATTAGCCAAACATACACGTACTTCATATCCTGCCAAACCTTACACAAAATCACATCCATTCATCTTAATTCATAGTGATATTTGGGAGCCCTCTCGTGTAAAAAATGTTACTGGCACTAGATGATTTATTACATTTATTGACGATCACACCAGAGTATGTTGGGTTTATCTTTTTAAAGAAAAATGGAGGTCTCACAAATTTTTCAAAACTTTCACTCCGTGATAAAAAACCAATTCCAAACCGAAATTAGAGACTTAAGAAACGACAATGGAACAAAGTATGACAAATCCATCTTAGGTGATTATCTAGCAACCAATGGTATCATTCATCGAAGTTCTTATACTGATACATCACAATAAAATGGTGTAGCAGAAAGGAAAAATCGTCATCTACTAGAGGTTGCTAGAGCCCTAAAGTTTACTGTGCATGTTCCAAAGTACCTCTGGGGTGAAGCCATTTTAACTGCCTCACATCCTTTAAAACCATATGCCTTAAAAAATACTCCAATTTCAAACCCCTATGTCTGTTCTTCTGCAAACCTATCCAATATTTCGTTTTCTCTCCTCTGTTCCACTTAGGGTGTTTGGCTGCACAGCATTTGTCCATGTGCATTCTCACAATCGTTCAAAACTTGATCCAAAAGCAACCAAGTGTGTTTTTATTGGGTACTCTTCGACACAGCGTGGGTATAAATGCTACTCACCCTCTCTTCGTCGTATGTTTGTGTCAATGGATTTTACCTTTCATGAAACCCAACCATATTTCCCTGGCTCCCATCTTCAGGGGGAGATTCTAGTAGAAGATGGATCTTGGGACGAACTTGTTTCCCCAACACTTTTACCTTTACCACAGCCTACCTTGCCTCACATTACTGAGCCACCACCTTTGCCCAACCCAACCGAACCTATTATGCCACATTGTGATCAAATATTGGAAATAGGGGAACACAACTCAGTGGGGGATAACTCCCAAATACCCCAATTGCTTGTTTATTCACGCAGGAATCATTCTCGAAATAGTAGCAAGCCTGATGCCCAGCAAGGTCAAAGGTCTGAACCGGTCCCTCTACAAGGTCCAGAGCCTACTAGTAGTTTGGTTGATACTGACTTCAACAATAGTTCAGATCTGGATTTGCCCATTGGGAAAGGTACACGGTCATGTACACAGCATCCAATCTCGAATTTTGTCTCATATGAGAAATTTTCTCATAGTTTTTCAGCCTTCACCACTACTCTAACAGGTATTAACATACCAAAAGATGTTAAGGAGGCTCTCGCAGATCCCAAGTGGAGACTAGTAGTTCAAAAGGAAATGGGAGCTTTAGAGAAGAATGGCACATGGGAGATTGTGAAGCTGCCTAGCGGGAAAAAAACTGTGGGATGCAAGTGGGTGTTCACAGTCAAGTTTAATGCAGATGGCAGTGTCAACCGGTACAAAGCAGGATTAGTCGCCAAGGGTTTCACTCAATCTTATGGTATAGACAACAAGGAGACATTTGCGCCAGTAGCCAAACTCAACTCGGTAAGAGTACTCCTATCCCTAGCAGCTAATCTTGATTGGCCACTTCAGCAGCTAGATGTGAAAAATGCTTTCCTAAATGGGGATTTGCATGAAGAGGTGCATATGGATCCTCCTCTAGGATTTGCGGAAAACGGAAAATTGGTATGTAAGTTGAAAAAATCACTTTATGGCTTGAAGCAGTCTCCGAGGAAGTGGTTCGAGAAATTTACTCAAGCTGTGAAGGAACAGGGATTTGTACAAGCGCAATCTGATCATACTATCTTCTACAAACACTCTTAAGGATGGCAAAAGAGCAATTCTTATAGTATATGTAGATGATATAATGTTACTGGAGACAATCAATTTGGGTTGGAATCATTAAAAGAGTATCCTGTAAGCAAGTTTGAGTTGAAGGATCTAGGTGCTCTCAGGTATTTATTGGGTATGGAAGTCGCCAGGAGCAGTTCTGGAATCTCTGTTTCTCAGAGGAAGTATGTACTCGATCTTCTTCAAGGTACAGGCATGTTGGGGTGTAAACCAACTGAGACACCTATGGAGCCTAATGCCAAGCTTGGGATTGATGGTGGAAAGGATATTGATCAAGAGCCGTATCAACGATTAGTGGGCAGGCTTATCTACTTGTCACATACTCGTCCTGATATAGCCTTTGCGGTGAGTGTTAGTCAATTTATGCACTCACCCAAAGAGAAACATCTCGAGGCAGTCTATAGAATTCTGAGATATTTGAAAAAGACTCCTGGAAGGGGATTGTTCTTCAGAAAGGATGATCACATGGCTGTGGAGATTTATACTGATGCAGACTGGGCAGGGTCTTCAGTGGACAGAAGATCAACATCAGGATATTGCACTTATGTTTGGGGTAATCTAGTAATATGGAGAAGTAAGAAGCAACCAGTGGTAGCTAGAAGCAGTGCAGAGGTAGAGTTTCGAGCATTAGCACATGGTATGTGTGAGGGGATTTGGCTTGGAAGGCTACTAGAAGAGTTGAAGATCTCAAGTAATTCTCCTATGAAACTCTACTGTGACAACAAGGCGGCTGTTAGTATTGCTGACAATCCAGTCCATCACGATCGAACAAAGCATGTAGAGGTGGATCGTCATTTTATCAGAGAAAAAATTGACAATGGAAGCTTCTGCATGATATACATTCCCACTAAGGAACAGACTGCTGACATCCTAACAAAAGGTATCCACAAACCGAATTTTGAAGACTTGGTGAACAAGCTAGGAATGACAAATATTTACATTCCAGCTTGAGGGGGAGTGTGAGAATATTCGGTTTATTACCGGATATTCATCTTTCCATATGTAGTTTGTTTGATTGTTTCCCGATTGTTTTGGGAAGTTACTGTATAGCCTTTTTTTAGGGATTTTGTTTCTAGCTTTCCTCTTATGGAGACCGAACATTGTATATATATACATGTATTGTATCATTTAAAAGATATGAAAATACAATAAGTTTTTCCCTAAACTTACTTTCAGATTGACTATAAAAATTTATGAGTTATATTATGGTCAATCAGTGATTGATCGTTTAATATGGTCAATAAGTAATTGACCGTTTAATATGGTCAATAGGTAATTGACCATTTACAAAATTGATTAATCATTCTAAGGAGGAAAAAAAAAAAGTCTTTTAACTAATTTTTAATAACTTAGTTTTTTTAACTAATTTTTAAAAACTTGGGTCATTTTTTAAAAAAACTTAAAAAAAAAAAAAGACCATTTAGCTATAAACCCCTATAGATGAAAGAAATTTCTTATACAGGTCTTTTGATTGTGTAATTGATCATCATTGCCTCATGATCTCTCTCTCTTTTGATCATCTCATGTCCCCTTTGCTTTTACGCTTCGTGTCATCACTATATTTCTCTGCTAAATTTGTGCAGTCTTCCTCTTTTTTTTTTTTTTTTTTTTTTTTAACTCAGCCTACTTTTTGAGTTTATTGATGCTACGTTTCTGTTTTATTGTATATGAGCATTTTTTGTTTAATACTTGTGAATCTATATTTGTTTTTCAGAAGGCTAATATTTGAAGAGAGGCTTAATTAATCTAGTCTTATGTTGTTTTTTCATTTACTAAATTCTTGTTAAGTTCAAATGCCTATATAGCATTGAGGTTTCTTTATCGTTTATTATTATTGAGTTAATTCCGTACTTGAAGTTACAAAACTGTATTTGTTAGTCTAACTGTTGATACATAAAAAACACTAGAATTGGCCATTGTTTTTCATGAACATATTATGAGGTTTCTCATTTTCAGTTTCCGATTGTATTTTTTCTTTTTCCTTTGTCTTTTTTTTTTTTTTTTAAATTTTTTTATTTACATATTTCTTTTTCTGTACATTTCTATTATCTCATGTGCACATTGCAATGCAGAATCCATGTAGGCCGGGAGTAAGAAATGCAGTTAAATTATGCCAGATTGCTGGTGTTAAGGTACTCTCTTATAGGTGGAACCTTCTAGTGATTGATAATTTTCTGCCGTCTCCACACTTGTTTCTTTCAAATTTGGGTTTATATTTTCTCTGTTTTGAAGAATTAGTATGACAAATAAAACCACTCTGCTCCCTTAGTTTGGCGTTTGTATCAATGTCAATACAAGGCTGTTGTGTGAGGGTATTTGGCACGTTAAATGAAAGAATTCTCATTTTCTGAGGTGTAGGTACGCATGGTCACAGGCGACAATATTCATACTGCCAAAGCAATTGCATTGGAATGTGGCATACTTGGTTCAGAAGCAGATGCTAAAGAGCCTAATCTCATTGAAGGAAAAGTGTTCCGTGCATTTCCTGATGAAAAAAGAGAACATGTTGCTGAGAAGGTTATGGTATGATCTAGGTGTCTCTTATCTGTTAGTCTGTGTAAATTGTTGTTTCTGTATGTGAGTATGTGAGCGCTGATTACGTTTTAGTGGTGAACTTTCATGCAATTTTTTTCCTTGGATGTTAGGTTATGGGATGTTCTTCCCCTAGTGACAAGCTTCTGCTTGTGCAAGCATTGAAGAAGAAGGGACGTGTTGTTGCTGTGACTGGAGATGGAACAAATGATGCTCGTGCCCTACACGAGGTCCAACTCTGGGCTCTTTTGTTCTCCATTAGTTATCTACTTTTTAACTTTTTTTTTTTTGGTGTCATTCTAACTATCATTGCACAATTCCTGTTTTTGTATCTAATTTTTCATTATCTCTAGTACAATCTGTGATTTTCTGGTTGTTAGCAGCTTCATGTCTCGTTCAGTTGTTTTAATTCCATTTTTCTCCCCCCCCTGGAACCTAGGCTGATATTGGTCTTGCTATGGGTATCCAAGGAACTGAAGTGGCCAAAGAAAGCTCGGATATTATTATTTTGGATGACAATTTCGCTTCAGTTGTGAAGGTTAGTCCCTTTCGATGCACGTGCTTCTGTTATTTGGATTTTGCGTGAATATCACACATTTATTCGGATGGGATATTTTTTAAACAATTATTAGTCAGATTGGAGTTACTATATTCTTGTACTGAAAACACATTTTCGGATCTTGAGTTTTTGGTTTGACCCCTTAAGATAAAGATGTGGATTGGATTATGCACACGTTTTTATTCCGGCAATACTATTATTGGCTTAATGAGTGGTCATTTTGGCTCTGTCATCCTACAGTGGAATTTGATGCTATTAAGTTTTTTCTTTTTACTTCTCGTGTGTTGTCCTGTAAAGTCTTGGTTAAATCTTTATTATGTGGTTATTTACTGCATTGAGAAGCTGAAATTGCAATCATTTAATTTATTTTATCTAATTTGTGCATAGATTGTCAGATGGGGCCGATCAATATATGCAAATATCCGGAAATTTATTCAATTCCAGCTTACAGTTAATGTTGCAGCGCTAATCATAAATGTTGTGGCTGCATCTTCCTATGGTGAAGGTCCACTTAAAGCAGTGCAGGTTGGTGCATTAGACCTGCACGTGCATCTTGGCCTGCGCAATTGCATATAAGCTATAATTGTCCGCCAACTGTTTTCTTGCAGCTTCTTTGGGTTAATGTTGTCATGGATACTCTTGGAGTGCTAGCGTTGGCTACTGAACCACCAACAGATGACCTGATGCGTAGGCCCGCAGTTGGCCGGAAGTACGTTTTCCGTTTTCTTCCATTTCAAATGTTTTCTGTTTGACTTTACCTCTTCCTTTTTTTTTCCTCATCTCTTTTATGTTCTATTTTAATGAATTGTTCGGTCTGAAGTAAAAATATATACATGTCTAAAACATTCTGTTTTTTATGTTTTCAGAGAGCCTCTTATAACGAATATTATGTGGAGAAACTTGCTGATCCAGGTTATTACGCTCATCATTTACTACTCTTCTTGCTGGTTTTGTGAAAATTCAGGTCACGGACAATAGGACATTTTATCCATAATGAGATTATCATTTGTCTCCCTAAATCCAGGCTTTGTATCAAGTTACCGTCCTGCTTGTCCTCGATTTCCACGGCGAGAGTTTTCTTAACTTGGAACATGATGACCCTACCCATGCTAATCAAGTAAAGAACACGCTGATATTCAACGCATTTGTCCTCTGTCAAGTAAGTCTTTACTTCTCCTAGTAATAGCTGAAAAGATAGTTCAAGCAAGAAACTTTTCCTTTTCTGGTCCCATTTTCTCCTGGTCTTTGGCCCTGTAACTTGCATCTGGTTAGGGAAAATTTAACTTTGTGATGCGGATGCAATTTCAATGCAAAGATTGTTGTCTTGTTTCGGTGCAATTTATTTAAATGATCCTCGCGTATTATGTTAGTTCATGTTTCTCGGGTATAATGGCCATTTTACCTCTTGCAGATATTCAACGAGTTCAATGCTAGGAAGCCGGAAGAATTCAATATATTCAAAGGAATTACGAAAAATTACCTCTTTCTTGGAATAATTGCAATCACTATTGTTCTTCAGGTGAGATTATAAGTAAAGTCCCACATGTTTTCTTTGGGTTGCCTGACCTTGTATCTAATTACGTTTAGCTTGCTTGCAGATCATGATTATCGAGTTCCTTGGCAAGTTTGCCAAAAC
>JAFMPE010126588.1:0-11455 GCA_024759925.1 Ficus religiosa | reverse complement strand
TTATATTGTGAAGTTATCTGCAGTGTTTTATAATATTTGTATCACTTTTTTAGTTTGAATGTTATTTCTCTTTTTTTTTATATATAAAAAAAACACTCACACACACGCACACACAAAATAAAAATGGCGTTATGATGATTTCCAATAAGTTAAATTCTTTTTCAAGAGACTAATGATTTTAGGTTAATAAATAACTTTGGAAAAATGCAAGCTGGGCTGAAAGAGACGGGGAGGGGCCAAATTGAGACAAACATTTCCATCCAAACTGCAATAAGGAGTCCAATACGTTAAGATTTGTTTCTATTTTATTTTATTTTATTTTTATTTTTGATGGAAAAGCTTTCTATTTGCTTCTTTCTTTTTGGATGTGATAAAGGACTTTTGTCATTTTATGATTGATTTCAACGTACAGAAACTTGACTCTTCCTCTGTTCACACTCCCCTATGCGTGACGTATTGTCCACACTACTGCATCAATTATCAGGACATGGAGAATCTCGGCCTTAGGATATGGAGAATCTCGGCCTCATATATATATATATATTTTATTATCGGTCTAAGGAGGAATCCAATGGTTGAATCCAAAAGGTCCAAATCAAAATGTGAAAAACTACTAATTAAACTTCTCTCTCTTTCTACTTATCAAATAAAATTGATGGTTATAATAGAAAATCTTCTTGTTTTGTAAGGAACATCCCAACATGTTGTGAACACTTTCGTTTTGTACATATTTCATTTCGTACGATTCCACAAATTAATGTGCCTTTGGAGTCGCTATTGGAAATATATATTATAATATTGGGGGGGGGAAAAAAAAACAGAAACAAGAAAGCTGTTTTAGGTTTCATTAGCTGTAGTTGAGGTGGTCTTTGAAAGTGCTTATAAAAGAAATAAAGAAACAAACACCTTAATCTCCATTTCCAAGGCATTATTTGTTGCCCAATGCAAGATAGTTAATCTTCTCTTACCTCTCCTTATTTTGTCCCAAAATAAAATAAAATAAAAAATCAAAAGAAGCCTGTTCACTCCACAAGCAACACAACAGGTTTCATTACCATGTCATAGTACTTGGATATTTATGTCTATTTGAGCTGATTAAGGTAAGGATTTTACTCTTTTACTTTATTATAATTGTCTCCTATATTCGTAAATTTTTATTAGCAAAATGACTTTACAATAACTCTGAACAACTCATTTTAACACAATACGACTTATATGATCTCTTAATGTGAAAAATAGAAGAATGTCAATTTGTTAATTTCATTTTATAAGATTGCCATTTTGACAAACTTAAATGACAAACTTTTCTAATTAACCTAATTCGTTCAGCACTCAAATTAAGAGGAGAAAACAGAAGTGCCCGCAGAGATGAATCTCGACGCATGTTAAGTCCAATACTGGATGCAAGTAATGCGCACTTCACATGCACTTGTTTCTCACTAGACTTTAGGCACTCTAGGACCCCACAAAAGAGCTTCTTTTTCTTTCCTTTTCCTTTCTAAGACGTTTTATTTTATTTCATTTTATTTTATTTGACAAGTCTAAGATATTTTGAGTCAATGTGAAAGATCCCATAATCTTACTTATGGACCTCCAATTCTAGGACGCGTACACACCTCATTTATTTACACTATTTAAAAAGTTTATTTATAGCATCTTTTTTACATAATAATTTAAATTTACCTTTCAAATCTATGATATAAACAGGATTAAGAAAATTATCTCTGATAATAAAAGAAGGATTCTCCTGATATTTAGATGATAAAAGCTATTAAAAAAAAAATTCAACAAAATGAGATAATTTTTTATTACATTTCTTTCCACTAGTGGGTGTGAAAGTGGCTTATACATGGTTTAGTACAGTTCTTTTAAAATAGCAGTCAACAAATTCGTCTTAATCACTTCCTATCATTAGAGAATGGTCAGAGTGCCGTAAGCAAAATCTTATTTGGAGTTGCCTTCTCAGCCAAAAAGAGTACAAAAAGAAAGTAATAAAAGTCTGTGTTCTCTACTTTGATACTTCTTCACGTGGTGTATCAGAGATCAGACCACCAAACTGGTAGAAACTCTTCTGGTTGTGTTGCGTATTTTAGCAAAGTCTGCTCTGCTTTCTTTCATGATTTTGAGCTGCCAATACAAGTAATCCAGGTTTGCTTGCTTTTCCTTAGATCTCCAGTACTCAGTCTTTTGCTTGTTCCCTCTGCCATTCCTGTTTTTCCCTGTGCTGTTTATAATTTTTTTGAATTTTTTAATAATTTTTTCCTATGTTAACTTGCTGGGGCAAACTTTTTTTTTAATGCCCATATTAAAAATTAAAAAAAAAAAGTTTGTTTAAAGTGCCCGCTTTCTTTCCCGTATGCAGTCTCTTGTTTGACTTTAGTGTCTGATAAATATGCCTTAGCCAAAAATTAGTTAAATAATTATTCAAGGAAAGCAATTAAAAAAAAAAAAATTTTCTTGGTGAAGTAGGCTGTGTTTAACTGCGTTCTTGTTTGTAATGAAAATTGATGCACAGCTGGTGGTTCTTGATTTTCTGCAGCTTTAGTTCATTCCCAGATCCTGCTCTTGTTCATCTTCTGAGTAAATTTCCCAAACAAGCAAGTTGAACATACGTAGTTTGAGAAGCCATGGAATTGGAGAATGATTATGTTTACACGAAAGACGGGACGGTCGACTACCGCGGAAATCCGGCTAACAAGAACAAAACCGGAACCTGGAAGGCCTGCCCGTTTATTCTAGGTACATTCACAATCTAATTTCTGATATAATAAGTGGAATATCGCTAGTCCTGGAAACCAATTTGCTAATTCCTTTCGGCTTTCGGCTTTTGCTGTGTCACTAGGGAATGAGTTTTGTGAAAGATTGGCATACTATGGGATGAGCTCTAACCTGGTGACATATTTCAACGAGCGACTAAACGAGCATACTTCTGTTGCCGCTAACAACACGCTCAATTGGAGCGGGACATGCTACATCACGCCTTTGTTTGGAGCGTTTCTCGCCGATTCTTATCTCGGAAGATTCTGGACTATTGCCGTTTTCTCGACCATCTATGCCGTTGTAAGTTGGACTTTAACAAACCTTCTCATACTTTTGTCTAGTTCTTATCCTCTTCCAATTCTAGGATCAAATGGTGTACAATTCAAACTGTAAAGGTATCGCCTCTTGTCGTACTTGATTCCACCACTCATTAAGCTTCAATTATTAAACTTCTATAGCTATTTCCGGAGCTGCAAATTCTCCGAAGAGATTTGAAGTCTACTTTTTTTCCTTGATTTGTCTACTTATCCGAATTTCTTGTCCTTTTTTTTTTTTTTTTTTTTTTTTTCAATTCTTTGCATAGGGGATGACCTTTTTGACACTGACAGCATCGGTTCCTGGCCTAAAGCCAACCTGCCGAGCAAATGAGGGTTGCCACGCTACAGATGCACAAAAAGCGGCCTTCTTTTTCGCGCTTTACACGATCGCGCTAGGAACCGGCGGAATTAAGTCTTGTGTCTCATCCTATGGAGCAGACCAGTTTGATGACACTGACGAGGGTGAGAAGAAGAAAAAGTCTTCTTTCTTCAATTGGTTTTACTTTTCAATCAACGTCGGTGCTCTCATTGCTAGCTCGGTTCTGGTATGGGTGCAAGAAAGTGTGAGTTGGGGATTGGGATTTGGCATTCCAGCAGTGACCATGGCAATTGCTATATTGAGCTTCTTTTCGGGCACTCGGCTGTATAGGAACCAGAAGCCGGGAGGCAGCCCTCTGACACGCATTGCTCAGGTGGTGACGGCAGCTGTGAGAAAACGCCTTGTCCAAGTGCCGGCTGATAAGGCTCTTTTGTATGAGGTTGCTGATGCTGAGTCTGTCATCAAAGGAAGCCGTAAGCTTGATCATACGGAAGATTTTAGGCAAATTTCTGAACTCCAAAGCTTATTAAGAGTCAATTTGTAAAGACAAAAAAGTTTTAGTTCTAGCTTCGCTTGACAAGAACCTGGACTTATATAAAGAACAATTTAAAAACCACCCCGAACTTTGTCACTAGTCTCGACTTGGTCCCTGACTTTTTAAATGCGCTGACAACACCGCTTGAACTTTATAAATGCGTTGTCACTAGTCCTTCTGTAAAGGTTCTCCGTCGATTTTTTGAGCGTAAACAAGACCATTGTTGTCATTTTTTTAAGTTCAGGAGGTGTTGTTGGCACGTTTGTAAAGTTAGGAGACAAGCTTGGGAGAGTTTTTGTAATTTGTCTTGATATAAACGAGACCATTTTGATATCTTGCTAAAAGCTGTACTCTTCCAGATTCTTTGACAAAGCTGCAGTGGAGATAGAAACCGACAACATAAAGGACTCGGTAAACGCATGGAGGCTTTGCACAGTCACACAAGTAGAGGAGCTCAAGGCCATCATACGGTTGCTTCCCATATGGGCCACTGGCATCATGTTCGCTGCTGTCTACAGCCAGATGGGCAGCTTATTTGTCTTGCAAGGCAAGAAGATGGACCGCCGCCTTGCCCCCTCTTCGTTTAAAATCCCGTCAGCCACCCTCTCCATCTTCGACACCATCAGCGTCATTATTTGGGTCCCAATCTACGACAGGATAATCGTACCCGTGGCCAGAAAATTCACAGGTCACCCAAACGGCATAACTCAGCTACAGAGAATGGGGATAGGCCTTGTCATCTCCATCTTCTCCATGTTGTCTGCTGGGCTGGTGGAGCTTGTGAGGCTTCGTATTGTTCGAACACACAACTACTACCAGCTCGACGCTGTCCCCATGTCAGTTTTCTGGCAAGTTCCACAGTATTTCCTCATTGGGTGCGCGGAAGTCTTCATTTTCATTGGACAGCTGGAGTTCTTCTACGAGCAAGCGCCTGACGCCATGAGGAGTTTGAGCTCCGCTCTGTCACTCACCACCGTCGCTTTGGGAAACTACTTGAGCTCATTGCTTGTGACTATTGTCACCAAAGTGAGTACTAGACACGGAAAGCTCGGATGGATACCGGACAATCTTAACTACGGTCACCTACATTACTTCTTCTGGTTGTTGGCAATCCTCAGTGTTATAAATTTGGGCGCTTTTCTTTTGATCTCTAAATGGTATACGTACAAGAGGCCTGTAGGAACTCTGCGTTGAGGCTTGTCTAGAGTAAAAGCACAGCTTGTTGTGGGCGGTTCTTTTGGCCCTTTTCTTGTTTGACTTTGGTTGTTCAAGTACTTGGTGTTTTGTCTACAAGGTATTCTAAACGAGCACGTCACTTGTGAAAATACTTTTCTGTTTTTTATAGTTCAATTATGTAATACAAAGATAAAAGTGTCTTAAAAATGAAGTGAATCAAAAGTTATGTAACCCCAAGTGTTTGCACTGTTATGTTTTCAAGTGTATGAAGAACGGTTGGCCCCTAGAGAAACGACCTCATCTCATACTCGACAGGTTCTAAAGAAGGATTAGACTATAAATAAACGATAACAATACAAAATCTAAATAACGACATCAGCACATATACACAACAAGTACATATAAAACGACTACTTTGAAATGTCAACCCTACCATGCTTAATTGTAATTTAGGTTTCAGTCATATTTTTAAACCCACCAAGTCAAATAGAAAAAAAAAAGTTTGAAAAATTAACTTAAAACAAGGTGCCAAACAGGAAATTAAACACAATTGTGTTTCGTTTTATGTTGGGACTGGTTTACCAAGACTTGTGTATATGTCTATTCAAAACTCAAAAATTAGGTTCAGACCTTGCTCATGCCTATGATTTTTCTTAATGTTGAATAATTGATTATGATATGGCACAACTAAAATTAAACGACAAAAAAAAAAATTCTTCAAATTAAAAGAAAATGAATGAATGTGTGACATCTATGCGGCTTACAACATACTTCTTCTTCAAAACGACAAGAAGTTGTAAGCTACACCTCTAGAAACGAGATCACTAACCAGAAGCGACAATTAGTTTTAAACGACAACTATATGAAAACGACAACAATGAGAAAAGAAAAACAAGACGTCTGCAAAAAAATGACAAAGCCATCAAAAAGCAACAACAACAATTTAGCGACAACGTCTTGAAAAGGACATCGACTTTGCAAACGACAAGATCTTGGGAATTCCCTTCGGCCCCTATAACGTCGTGATCAGAACAATTCCGAAAGTTTTTAAGTGAGGACTAAAGAGAATCGCGGAGTACAAGAGAATACAAGAACAAAATGGTCCGAAAGCGTTTCCAACCAGCGAAAACAGGTAAAATCTCTCTTTGATTTAACAACTACTGCAAATAATATTCTTTGCAGAATTGGAAAAATTAAACCAAAAAAAAAAAAACCAAATTTTGATGCACTGCATACCAAATGTTTGTTGAAATGCTTGTCATTCACGCTTATCTCTGATATCTGTGGACATGCCCTCCAAATGTTCGAATAAATGTTTCTTCAGTTTCAAGCCCATTGCTTTAACGCTTTTAAACAATCTCAGGATTTGAATTGCTGAAAACCATGGATTACGACAAGTATTTGTCGAGAATAGGACTGGGGAAGAAAGACTACCCGTTCTGGAAACAAATGGGAAAGGGTCTACTCTCAGCATACGCGCTCATCGGTGCTTGTTGGTGGTACAACGAGACTTCGCCACTGGGTTGGTGGACGCTGAAGCCTAAGCCCAAGGAAGAGAAAGAGTTGGCGCACTTGTACGAGCGGAGGGAATTTCCATACCCGGGAGACAAGGAAGCCATGGAAGAGTTCATTGCAAAGGGCGGTATGATCGGCACGGCAATCGGCCCTAAAGGGATCCCTGAATTGGATAAAGATGCGTATAACTATCACCAGGAGTTGCAGGACAAGAAGCTGCACCAGGAAGCTCAGAAGCTCTGGTTCAGGATGAGGAATGAGGTCATCTCGGAGCTTCAGGAGAAGGGCTTCGACATTGAGTGAATTTTTCTTTCATGTTAACATGTGTTTATGAAAATTTTAAGACTTAAAAAGCTTTATGGATGCTTAATAATAGCGATTCTCTTGTATTTTGAGGACCTGAGCTTTGAAGTTGTTATAAAAATTGAGAAAAAAAAGAAAAAAATTTTCCCAAATGTTTACTATTATCATGTTAAAGTTAATATTTCCGTCGTACTATATATTTTTCTACCCTTCTTGTCAGTTGAATTTGTATGTTTGAGCAAGGTCCAACCAACCAAAAAGGTATGCTGTTTTCAGTTGACTTCCTATTTACAACAGAATGCTCTACCTCATTCGAGAGGTGAGTAACGTAGGAAAACAGACTTTTTTCCCATGTAGTTGAGATTTTTCACTGCAAACAAGAACTTTTTTTTTTTTTTTTTTAACTTTTTGGAAATAAAATATATATCTTAAGGAAAAGAGATCCCCAAAATGGCTTTAAACTTTAAAGTTTCACAAGCCTTTCTTGCATTCAAGTACGAGTAGTTCTAAATGCGTGAATTCAAAACTTATGGCAAATTCACCAGCAGATCTGGTTGGGACCAGATATATGTGAAGTTTTCTCTTTAATAGCTGGTGGAGCGTGGAGTTAGGTAAATTTTATAAAAACGTTGGTCGGTTGAAATATGAAGAAGCTCACGAGAAGTCCATGTGTTAAAGAGTCGCTTTGTTGTTGATAACTACTATGTGGCTGCCAACTTAACATAGGCATTCGTGTCAAGTTTCAACCACAGCTTAGAATTTCAGCACCAATAAATAAGAGGAAAAAAAAATAAATGGCTCTAAATTCGTAAAAGAATGAATAAAATCATACACGAGTCTTGTTCTATATTATAAATTCTTACCAACCAACAAATTCCATGGATGAACAACTACTTTGAATTGTTTATTTGAAGCATAACAAAAAAAGTGGATTCAACCATATCCCTCAAGCATATGATTTTTCTATATAAAAATTAAAAAAATAATAATAATTCTGATTTCGTTTACTAGCAATGGTAAGAAAATAAACATCATGTTTGGCATAGAAATAACAATATAATTATGCTTTTACTAAAGAAGAAGAAGAACGACAACAATTTAATGTCTTTACAACGTGGTACTCAGAACCAAGTAATTAAACCTTTACAAGATATTCTTCGCCGTGGAATGCGAGCTCTTTAGCCTACTCTTTCCCGATTGGGTTCTCCTATGGCTCCTCAACGGCGTCAAATAAAACCTCAACAGGCCGTTATCGACGTTGCTCGGCGAATATCTGGCGCTCCGGTTTCGCTGCAGCAAGAACTCCTCCCTACTCTTCAACACATTGCCTCTGCTCTCAACACCACTCGCGTTACTCAACAATCCGGTCATTTTACTCTGGTTCCTACAGCTAACACTATAGCTCCGAATTAGCTTCTGACTCACAGACCCATTTGCTTCTCCATTAGCCACCCTCAGCTTCTTCCAGGGATCATCCCCTGCATTTCCTTCTACCAATAACCCCCCTTCACCTCCGCATTTTTGCTCGTTTCGCCTCTGCTTTGGACCCCAGAAGTTCCACATTCTGTGCCAGCTCTGAGACTTCTTTAGCCCCTTTTGATCAACCCCACTTGGCGTAACCGGAACAGCTTCCTTGGAAGCAGATTCAACAACCCTCTCCAAACTCTCGTCTTTGACGGATTTCAATTTGGCATCCCTCAAATCTCTATCTGTTATAAGCAGTTTCGCTCCGTAGAACAATTCCATGGTCGCCGGTGACACCTTGGCGTTCGATATCGGCTTCAAGTCGTCGACCTCAGCCAGACCTCCTTTCCTGTAAAGTGAATTCGGACAATCCAAGCTCCTCCGGCGCCGAGAAAGCGACTCTGAATAGTAATCCTTCGTCTGAGCCGAGCCGCCGGGACTCCTCTCCCCATCCTCTGCCGAACTCCCCTTCGCATTGCTCGAAGTCCAATTCTCCGACTCGCCATCGGAGAGCTTGGCATCCTCTACGACGGAGAGCATCGGACTCAACCGTGGGTACGCGGCTCTGCCCATCAAATACCCGTCCCAAGAAGCTCTTGGCTCGTCGAACGAGTATCTGTAATCATCCAACGACATTCGACCGGCGTCGACTGACAGCCTTGGATCCGTGTCGCAAGATCTGCGGCCCAAGCCGTACTCTCCGATCTCCGATTGCGTCTCCCTCAGCCGCCTCGGGCTCCGCTTTTCGACAGCCGAAACGCCGCCGTCGCCGAGCTTCTTCGACTTCCCCTTTCGTCGCCATTTCGCCAATCTCTTGCTCAGACCAGACGCAGCTTCCCAAAATGTCCCCGCGATGTCCTTGAAATCCCTCGCCGTACCGCCCTTCTTCCTCCGCCATTCGAGATCTATGAACTCCTTCATAGTCTTCAGCTCCATCATTTCCTCTTCCTCGGCCTGATCTCCGCCATTCCTCCTCATCGCATTCTCAGAAATCCTAATCTCACTCCCATTCTCGTTCTCGTCCTCTTCCTTCAGCTCAAACCCTAGGTTCCCCAATTCGACCTCGAACTTCCTCGGAGCACCTCTTTTCTCGTCATCGAGGTTGAAGAGGCGCCAAAGGCTGTTGTCGTTGCCGTTCCGAGCCCTAACGTCGCACGACCTCCGGCGAGGAGCGTCCGGAGGGTTGGAGAAGTTATCGGAGTTCCGACCGGTGCAAGATTTGCTACGCCGGAGCTCCGACCGAAGTGGGATGTAGGCCCCGGAAGGGGTCTCCTGGTTGTTGTTGGCGGCGGCTTCGATGCCGGCGAGGCGTTCGCGGAGGCATGAGGCGCAGAAGCCGGTAATGGGGGTGCTAGGGTGACGGTGACAGGTGGAGAGACGGCGGGTCTGGGTCAGGGATTGGACGGTCATGGTGAGGGCTAGAGCTGAAAGTTTGGAGTGGTGGGTACAGAGTGCATTTTAGGAGAAGAGACTAGAAAAGAAAGAAAGAAGAGTGGGGACTGAGAGGCACAGAGAGAGGAGAGAGAGAGAATGAGGAGAGAGAAAGACAGACAAAGAATGAAAGGTTGCGAAAAAAGGGAAGAGAAGGAAAAAAGAACATGAAAAAGCTGAAACCCCAGATAAACCCCTTCTCTCTCTCTCTTCCTGTCTATCGTTGGATCTTCCTATTATTTCCAATGCTTCTTACATTTATGAAATCATGAGGGGAAAAAAAAGAAGAGACAAAACATTTTCTAGAGAATTTCAACAAAATAAATGTAGAATAAAAATCCGGACCCATTTTTTTTTTTTTAATATTTGTGGCTATTAGGAATTTGTGAGCTTTCGATCTCAAAATGGATGTAATGATATCTTCTTACAAATATAATTTAATCCTAATTTAATACCAAATATAATATAATCATAATTTAATACTAGTTTTATTATAAGATATATGGTTTAATTTAAATCCTTCGTTTCCCAATAATTTTGCTAAATTAGTAGGCAATTTTTTAGATAGTTATAAACTAAGAGCTTAACAATGATTGGTAAGTTACAAATTTGTTGTGAAAATTTGGGAATTATTGGTCAATTGGGTGTCTAGTAAAATAACCAAATAATATAAACTCTTTATTCTCAATTTTTCTTGTGCCAAAATATAATAGGCTATTGAGTATTCAGTAAGAGCACATGGGAAAAGATAAATCGTAAATTACCAGCAAAAAATGTGAAAAAAGAAAAAGAAAAAGAAGGAAAGAAAGAAAATTGATTAAAAAATTTGCTCATTCGTGAACACATGGAGTCCAAGAGAGATTGCCAACAAAAATGCCATTGAGAAGAGGGCCCAAACAGAAACGACAGGAAGCAAAATGCCAAAATCCAACTTCCCCTCACCGTGCGCGGAGGACGCCACCATCGGCATGGCATGGATATCCGCAATCATGTGTTCTTCCACGACCTGTCTAAGCCTTTTTATTGACTTTTAGGAAAATTAAACTCACAAAAAAACCACCCATTTTTTTAATAAGACAAGGAAAACTCCACCACACGAGGCGCTAGTCTAGACCTGAGTATGTTTCTTTAATTACCATAAATAAAACACCTTGTCCTTTAATCATCTCCAAGTTCAAAGTTGTTTTAGGACGAACTTTTTTTTTCCTTTTTTTCTTTTTTTTAAATTTAAGTTGTAGGAAAAAGGTGGTTGAAATAAATCTCCAGGGGCAGGGAATTAAATTTGTGGAACCAATTTAATTCGGACTATTTTTGGCATGCTTCGTCATTTATTGAGATTGGGGGTTGCAACAACAGCTGTTATAAATAACCTGGCCCCCACGAAAGAAATGTCGCTTGCACATTATTGCGTCACCTTACCTTTTTAGTGTACTGAAATATTGCATACATTTAAATAAATAAATAATAATAATAATAATAATAAAACTAGAGATTTGCTATTGTCCTCGTTAAGGAGTTTGATAGCCTACTTCCTGATTAGATTAGCTGTTTTTAAATATGGTTCATCCGTTTGACTTGATGCTCTCCTCAAGTTTTTGGGTTCTTTTGTTCTGATATATTTAAATTTGGAATGAA